>JABSNV010000051.1:52500-149488 GCA_024085815.1 Flaveria linearis
GACTCCAACCTGATTTGTGATTACTTAACCAACCCCCTACATAAAATTTAAGTAGCTAGAAATTTTGTGTCTTTTTTCCTTTGTAAGATTTGCCATGATATAAACTTTTTCATAGGCAACTCTTTTTTAGTTGCACAGCTAAATAAATTATTAGCTCATCAAAATAAAAACATGTTTATCAATTTTGTTCTCTTCAAGCTATAGATGGTAAATTTGATGAAGTTACACATTCATGTGACTTACATCTTCATCAGTTAAATCAACACAAAAAATTATAGTCTTCTCGTCTTGCGTTCTTGTAATGTGCAGTGTGTATAAATTGTTTTGTTAAGTTGTTTACATTTGATGGTTCATAATGGGACCTGTAGGCTTCGAGTTGATCATCATGACTTCCTGGATCGATTAGGACAAGTGCATTGTGTGATTGAGAAACAGAACATATTTAAGTAGCCAGGAAATTTAAGCAACCAATTTTAATAAAATAATTGTAGTGACACAGAAGTTTTCGAGATCAAGAAATACACAAACATAGCAAAAAACAAATCCTCATTGTGCCTCTGTGGTGTGGATACATACTTAATTGTATCAGAATGATTAGAGACCTGTCGACATTTAAAATGCAAATTAATGTATCAGAATTTTAGGTTTCGTCATCATTTGATTTAATTCAACTTATTATAATTAGAAAGCATCTTATCGATCTTCCTATAGAACAAACAACACACCCATGTTATAAGATGTAGAGTGAAAATTAAAACCAAATATATATAAAGAAAATCATAAATAACATCTTACTCGTCTGCAAGTTTATGGAATCAAATAACAAAATCATAAATAACGTTTTACTTGTGACCTATTGCTGCTAAATCTTTCTCTGGTTTGTTTACTTTTACTATGATGTAGGCGCCAACTAAGAGTGGCATGTCATCTAATAATCCATGTGACATCTATTACTTATACTTTCATATACTTTCATTTATGATTATAATAGTCAAATATCAGACTTGAACTAAAACTGAATTTACTACTATTAGAAGTCGTCGTGAATCCAATGATCACGTGAAACGGTTTTTTTTATAAGTTATAAGACTGAATAACTAACTACTAAGTGAAACCATAAAAAATAAAAGAATCGTAAGCAATCAAACTAAACTTACCCGTTACAGTATCTGCAAAGAATGTAGAATGAGGTCTCAAGCTGCCGCTTCAACAACAAATTAAAATGGGAAAATTTCTCTCATCCGTAACATCCTTTTGGTTGAAAGCAAACCGAGCACTGCAAAGATGAAAACTAATAATAAATAATTCCCACTGCAAAACACATAAATTCATTGAAAATCAACTTGATATATAAAAAACAAATAATTCAATACTCCTTAGGAGAAAGTTGTCATCCAAAAATTGAAGTATAGACACAAAGTCGTTCAAATCACATACATAACATTTTAAAATAAAGATTACTATTTCAAATCTTATAAATTCAATATAATCATAAATGATAACAGATACATATGAACTTCAGTATTGCAAGTACAGATTCTCTATCATAAAGTTCAAATAGCTTTCATTTTTTTAATTGTTTTAAAGATGCAGTTCACGTACACTGTTTAGGTGTGGTTGTATAGTAATCCACATGCTTTATCAGTTTCCATTAAGAATAAATTTTCAAATATATACGACACAAAAAAACATTAATATTATAAACCCGATCGTCTCCATGGACTGCGTCCTGTGGGAGCTATATCAAGAATTGTATCAAGCCTTTCGTCTACAGCCAAAAGTTGTTTAACGTGTCAAAAGTTGTATAAACTTACATACAACATTAGGATTTGTGATCTATCAAAGATTTAGTTAATATTTGGACTGAATCAAAATACCTCACTGCAAATAGCTGATACAAGCATATAAAGATCTTCAGGTTAGAAGCAAACCATTACATTTCCATTTGAACCCTTGAAGCAGTGTAACATGAGTTTATAGGTTTGTTTCTGAAGTCTCAATTTCAACATCACGATCACAAGATGAAGTAACAAAGAAAGAAGGAGAAAGATGAGGAAATTTGAAGCCATCTGTCTAAACCTCACCTTCTCCAAATGAACCCCTGTTGTCGCCGGAACCTCATCCCAAACCCAAAATCAATTTCTCAATACGGTTAGAATTGACAAATATCAAAATTCGAGGGTACCTTACTATTAAACGCTAACGTTTAGAACACAGTTATGGATCCTTCATCACCGTTGCCAAGGGTATGCAGAGTAGATCTGGTCATTAAAAACCTAGTACATCGTCGCTTTTTCATTCTCAAACCACCATCATTGTTGTCGCTAAAGTTGGTGTAAGGTGGCCGGCCGGAGGCTAAGGCCGGATTTGCTTCTTTCTCGTTCTCTCATACCTGATTTCTTTCTTTGTAAATGGGGGAAAGAAGTAAAAAAGGACAGATGGGCATACAATGGGCGGGAAATCAAATGTTTGGGTCTTTGAAAATTTTTGTGCATTAAGAGTTGTACATTATGCTTATGTACTTGTAAAACTCTTAATATTAAGAGTTTTGAGTAAAAGACAATTTTGCCCTTCTAATATGCTTATTAATATAGTATATATATATATATGTGAGTGTTTCTAAGAAAACCATATTCTATAATAAAACTAAGAAAATCATTTTATAACAATTGATTTGTTTAATCTATGGTTGAGATTGATTGATGGTATTTTGTAAAATGATTGAAATTTATAGGTTATTAATGGTGTCTAGGGGTAAAATGGGTACATTACTAAACTTAAATTCTATAACTTCTAGTTTTAAAAAACGAAACTTCTAAAATATATTTTTTTCTCTCCAATATTATACTTTCTTTCTATATCTATCTCTCTCTCTCACATAGCTCACGTTACCACCACCAACTTTACAAAACCATATACAAAATTATTCATATAAAAGAGTAGAAGCCTAAAAACGAGATTAAAAAAGAATGTGAATTACGTATACATAACACATGTTACATATATGTAACTTTCTTGTACGGTCTAAAAAATGCAAAAGCATGTTAGAGAAGATGAAAAGAAGGCGAGTTATACAACATAACATGAACAGATAAACACAGAACTAAAAATTTGATTAGCATAGCTAGTTTACACATATGTTTCATAGATGTTAAGATATTGTTAAATAACACACAATTTGAACAAAAAGAATTAAGAATGGAAAGATTAGGAAGATGAGTTAAAAACTTTAGAACTAAAATCTTTGGTTACGTATATGTAACTTACATATGTAAAACTATGGGTTACGTATACGTAAACCATACTTTTATATGCATTACTCATATTTATATATATGTATCCCAACATCAAGACAATGCAACTTCTAACATCATCACTGACATCTTCAGCTTCTAACATCACAATTGATAGCTTTTGTTACGAAGTTACATATACGTAACTCATACTTTTGTATATGTAACTCATAGAAACATATACGTAATCCAACAATCAGAAGAAGACACGTTCTACCATCACCAACAATATCTTCACTTTAGAATACAACTTACGCTTCTTTTACATAGTTACATATACGAACACATATATGTAAATCATTATCATCGAATCCTGTTGGGTGTAATTTCTTCTTAATCATTTCCTTTGTTTCTTTTCTTAGCACACATCAGATCCACAAGTCATCATATTCATCACGTTTCTCGAACTGAAGCAAACCAACAACGGTCGCTCACCCGCATCACTTTCATCTGACCTGCAAATCGACCTACATCAGTCTTTAATTAAAACCCTTCGACCTGGTTTTTGTTTGAAACCGACATAGATTCATTATGTAACAATGATTGATTCATCAAATCAGGAAGAAATATGCTAAAAATAATCGAATTGGTGGAGAAGAAGAAAATGACCTATGCTTTGTTTGAATTAGTCTTGATTTGTTCAATGAGGAGTAAATAAGGAATATTAGTCAACCAATTTTATTTACTAAAATTAAGTTACAAAGATAATTACTAAATTACCCTTTGAAATTAATATATAAAAATAGATAATAAAAAATTTTGATTGGCTAGAATTGGTTTTCTTAATTTTTTCCAAAACTATATGATTTTTTTAGGATCCCTCATCTCTCTCTTTCTCTCTCTCTTTCTCTCTCTCTCTTTCTCTCTCTCTATATATATATTAAATACTCGGTTAATTTTCTATCAATTAATTTTTCTTAAATAACTTTCCTTTGATATATTTAAAACTAATGTGTGGTTGTGTTAAGTGTATTTTTTTGTGACGTCATAAAATAAATTTGGTTAAAACAAAGTTGTATTCAAAGCAGGGTATTATTGTGTTATTGTATGTTATATCATTGCCAGTAACATGCTGATATCGTGAAAAGTAAAACTAATACCAATCGAAGAACAGCGATACCATGATATAACTGTTTATTTCTATGCGATCTCCAAAATCAAGTTACTACAACTTCATACGTGCGACTACCACAACACATGTACGAAGTGCACAAACACGCAACATCGCACGAGCTAAATTTCAAGTTTACGCCCCGTAGTATGTATAATATACGTTTTTTATCTCATTATTTTTTATTAAATAGATTTTCCTTTAACATGTGTTTACTTTTTCTATTACTATCCTAGCATAAATTTTATTAAAAATAAAGTTGTATTCAAAATAGAGTATTCTTTGGAGTATCCTATTTTATATCATTGATGGTAACGTGCTGATACTCTGAAAAATAAAATGACACCAACCAAAGAACATCATTACTGTTGTATAATTGTTTATATCTATGTTCCGAAATCCAGAAACGAGTCGTCACATTTTAATATATTATTTTATATACTTAACTACATTAATGTCACAGACGTAATGCACGTAAAAGTGCGCAAACCTAATGTTACGCATGGTCACGCCACAATACACAGGAAACATTGTATATCAAATTGCAAACTTGACACTGGTGAAGCGTGATGTACAACTGTTGATACGTGTTTTTTTATTCTATTTACGTGTTTTCGTCACTTTATATTAATCGGAAAAGGGTGCTGCTCTAGCAATGGCAACGGGCCTCTACAAATTTCGATCTCGATGGTTCAAATATGTCTTTGGACAATGTAGCAATATGATATCAAAATGATGTCAATTTAGGTAGAAAAAAACAAGGGGTCCCACCCTAGCAGTGACACGGGCATACTCTACAAATTTCGATCTCAATGGTTCAAATATGTCTTTGAACAATGTAGCGATATGATATCAAAATGATGTCAATTTAGGTAGGAAAAACCAAGGGGTCTTACCTAGCAGTGGCAACGGGCCTACTCTATAAATTTCAATCTCAATGGTTCAAATTTGTCTTTGGACAATGTAGCGATATGATATCAAAATGATGTCAATTTAGGTAGGAAAAAACCAAGGGGTCCCACCTAGCAGTGGCAACGGGCCTCCTCTACAAATTTCGATCTCGATGGTTCAAATTTGTCTTTGGACAATGTAGCGATATGATATTAAAATGATGTCAATTTAGGTAGAAAAAAACCAAGGAGTCCCACCCTAGTAGTGCTAACAGGCCTCCTCTACAAATTTTGATAAAAATGGTTTAAATGTATCTTTAGACAATGTAGCGATATGATATCAAATTGATGTCAATATAGGTAGAAAAAACCAAGGGGTCCCACCCTAGCAGTGGCAACATGCCTCCTCTATTTTTCATCAGTAGGTTCATTTCTGGCTCGTGAGTTTAAAACTTTTTAGATATATCGAGGTTACTCCTTAAAAAAATTTAATTTAATCCCCGCACTCCTTATAAAATAGTCCAAGCTTCACCACCGCACCCTAAGGTCTAGGTTACAACATCAAGATCCTCTCTTCTTTAAAATAGCAAAGATATGGTGTTGCATAAATGGTTAAATTTAACCTACATGTGAGTTTTTGATAAAACAAATGTATGATTAGAAAAAACTAAAATTAAATGTTAAAAGTGTTTGTAAATTATTTCATGTTAGAATGTTAAATTCATGTTCGTGATTTTGGTTATAAACATATGGATCTGGTTAAAATAACGATTTTATAGAATTGTCATGTCAACTCACTCGAAGTGACAAGTACAACTTGATAGCGAGTATCTTGATATGTGACACCAAACTTGTCACCCAATGTCCCTAGCATGATGAAGTTTGCAAATCGTATGCGTCTCAAAACTTGTTACTCAATGCAGACCACATATGACATATCCTTAGCATGATGAAGTTTGCAAATGGTATGCGTCTCAAAACTTGTTACTCAATGCAGACCACATATGACATATCCTTAGCATGATTAAGTTTGAAACGGTGGATGTGCTTCGAGCTTGTCTCATACAGAAAGAGTCTACCTGATTTTGGAATATGCTACCAAAGGAGAACTCTACAAGGAGTTGCAAAGGTGCAAGCACTTCAGTGAGTGACGTGCTGCTACTGTAAGTAAGACTGAAGAAGTCGGGGATGTATTATGGTACTGACTTGAAATTGGCTGATCGACATGTGAGGCTTGCTGCCTTGCTGAGATGATATTCACACTTCATTATGCGATTTGTGCTTGATCCTCTTTGTTGCTCCTCTCATGGCCGCTGAGTTGAAAAAATCCACAAGGAGTGTGATATTCAATCATGCACGCAACCTGTTTGATGAAATGTTTGTAAGTTTTTTTGCCACTCATTGAGATTTATACATATTAACATAAGAAATGTATCAAATGAATCTATTTTCTTTTGTTTTAGTTTATGAAGAAACTTCAATATTAAAGTTGTTTGTTCTTTGTTTATTTCTTCAATAGGTTCTTGTTGTTAGTAATTGAACAGTTGCATTTGCCTACTTTTGTTTGTTTGACTGTTATCCATATGGCTTTGACATTTTGACCACATACAGATTTGGCTCATTGGTAACTAATGACTTTGGTTAATAATAATTTATCAAAGGTAATCATGATTTATCGTTGTGCTTTACATTCATTGTTTCTCTTTGCACCATAATTTTTTTGACGAAGCTACTTTACTTGGCCTTATGTCACTGTTTCCATCGTTGACCGCACCTGCATACTTCTTCAGCATAGTTGCCACAACTTAATGTTGTATGTAACGCCTCATCTTTTTATATCTATAGTGTTGTTGCTGTTAAGGTATATTATGTAAAAGTCTCCATCTATGACTGATTTCCAATATTATTTCTTTTTTAACTATGTACTTTCAAACTTCATGTTTTGTTTGTTACTCTAAAAATACTTCGATTATTTAACTAGGGTTTGGGTTACTAGTGTAAGCTGTTGATTTGCTTCTTCATTTGTGGCATATATTTAAAATACTTTTATTATGTAAGTAGGGTTTAGGGTGATTAATATGAATGACTAGTCTCTAGAATACTGTTATATCTTTTTATTCCTGCCCACTTATAATTTCATATTCTGTTCCTTCCCTTGCAGCTATCTCTGTCCCAAAAGGGTGGGTATGGTTAAAACTCTAAATAACTTACTATGCTGAGTTTAGTTTATCATTTGTTAAGCATTTAGTTTATTGTTGTTTCAGATTAGTGATGGGATGTTGAGGCCTCGTAAGCTAACAGGATATTCAACACCATAAACGAACATGAAATCGACAGTTGATATGTAGTTTTCGGGCAGACACACTCTATTCCAGTACTTGTAGAAGAAGTGAAAGAAACTGAGATAAAGATGTATTTGCTATTCAATTTTTTGACAAATTCTTTATTATTGTTTTCTGATTATGGTTGCTTAACTGTCTTTTTCTGTATGCTAATTGTTTTAACTGATTGCTAATTAACAGGAAAAAGGAAGGGAAGAAGGAGGCACCAAGGATGATATTTCATTGAAGGAATTACATGCAAACAATTTTAGTTCTGACAAACAGGCTTGGTGAAGGTGGATTTGGTAGGGTCAGTCATGGTAAATTAAACATCATTTTCTATTTTTAATGTTTTTAATTAAGTAATTGATTTTTGGCTTCTAATTGATCAGTAAGATGGACATGGGCTTTGAAGTAGGGTGTTGTTTTTCTTTGCTCGTTATGTTTCGCAAGGGGCTCTGTTAGGTATGTTTTTCTTTCCCATGACTAATTAAAACTAGAAACTAACGGTTGTTATATACTCTTAAATTCAATTTTAATTTCAATCAAGCCCACTAGAGTTCTAATACCCCACTTTCAAAGTATTTTAAATATTGTTTATTATATATAATATTGATAGATAAAACTTTACTTCATTCAATCTGTCCACAAAAACAAGAAACATAATGGAAGACAAAATAATTAAACATGCACAATGTTATTCATGCATTTGGTGAACCCTTACACTCTGATTGCTAACAGCTCTTCCTTTGCTTTTTGACAGGGATGCAAACCACTACATACTATCATAGGCTCACATCACAAGGAAATAATATAGCTCAATCAACGTTAGTAAGCTAAATCTAAGTCCTAACCTTTAAGTATCTTTCTCTTTTAAATAATAGATGATTCAATTTATTGTTTCAATGTATATTAAACATGAGAATATTGTTTATTTCTTAAATCAGTCAGATTGGACTTGGTTTCTTGATGAGAGAATGCCCTGTAGATGCCCTAGCCATTGTTACCACAATAATAGTATATGGGTTCATGTTTGTGTGATGTTTTTGGATGATATCCTGAATGTGCCATGGACACTAGATCATTAGATCCCATGTCTGGCCCCATGCCATCAAATGGCTATCTATATACATACATATGATCTAATAAACTAGTCAAGTGTTGAGATTGTTTATCTTAAACTGGTCAGGTTGGTGGAAGCGGTTTTGGATGTTATTGACAAGTTTAATTTGGTGAATTGGTTTTGTCTTAGGTTGGATGAGGTAAGATGAATACACCGATGGTGATTTGGATGGAGTTCGTGAAGACTGGTCGCGTTACGTATCGAATTTCATTTATATGTAGGCCTGCAATGAATATTGAACTTGTATTTGTATTTGTATTGCAATGAATTTGGATTTGCTTTGTAGTTTATATTATTTAACAACTTTTGTAAACTTTGTTGGTATTTAATGGATTTCGCTTTTAGTGTTATTCGACAATTTGTTTTAAAAACAACAGGTAAATTTATTAAAATAAAAAAATAAAAAATACAGCTAATTTTATGACGTGCATTGCGTATCATCTTTAGCACGTCATAAAAATTTCATAGATGACACGCGCATGTGCGTCATCTAGTCATTTATGACTACCCCTTCCTTGACGCGCATTGCGCGTCATCTTTTGCACGTCATAAAATGTGCATCATCTTTTGCGCGTCATAAACAGATGACGCGCGGATGCGTGTCATCTATCATTTATGACCACCCCTTACTTGACACGCATTTGCGCGTCATCTGACCCCAAAGATGACGCGCAATGCGCGTCATCTATTGCAGTTTTTCTAGTAGTGCTGTAAGGCCCACCTTTCTCAGGGAAGCCTCACAGTTGGTCATTCACAGCAAACATAGATTTAAGCAATCATTTACTCATATGTGTATAAATATATATTGCAGCGGAAAATATACTGTAATTCAACCCATTACAACGTAGTTAAATTAAATTATAAACATTGTCTTTAAAACATCAAACTATTTAAATGTTCTTTTAAGCTTTTCTTTATCGGGGATGCAGTCTTGAGTGCCAAGAAGCTTCCATTCCATGCTCACATCCCATAAGCTCTAACTCTTACCTGTCAACTGATATGCATACAAAAGTCAGCTTCGCTGAGTGAATTCTAGGTTTACTTTGCTAAATAACTTTCGTAAGAGATATTAGCTTTATCGTTGAAAATAATCATTGTCTATCAAAATATAAATACACACATATCACTTTATCATTTATTGTTATTTATTACTCTTCTTTATCCGTCAATTCTCTGTCACTATCGGTGCCTAGGCTCGCCTAGGACTTTACCGACATGCCAATTAAGGACTTACTGCCGTACCCGATCAGGCCATTATTGTCATGCCAATTTAGGACTTACTGACCTGCCTGTTCGAGCATACTTTATCACTTTATCACTGGTGAGGGTACAACGAATGCAACCCTCCTTTATCATTGCTTGCAAGGCTTTGCTTTATCACTTTATCAAGGTACATGTTATGGGCCTCATAACCTTTCTTTATGTTTCACTGTCATGTTTAAGTTATACACAATATAACACAACACAATACATAATAAGAAGTAAACTCTTAGTCTAAGCATTCACTTTTCCTCAATCACGAGAGATAAACCAGATAACTGACCCTCCGCGGGACAACGGGGTTCGGGGGCGGCAGCCCCTGATAGCGGGGTTCTAGGGGCGGCAGCCCCTAGTGGGGTCCAAGGGGCAACGCCCCTGGCTGGGGCGGGGCTGCCAGGTCAGCGTGCCCAAAAATTATTTGAACTATTTAAAGGGCACATTTTACTTTAGGAAATTTTATTTTTTGATAAAAGGTCTTAAAAACCGTCATCATAAAAGTATGTAATTTAGTATGCATATCACCCAAAACATTGAAAACGGGTAAAGGAGGGGTCTAGAACTCACCTGAACTTGTCCAATAGCTTAGATTCTAAGTCACTTAAGCTATAGCCTGAATACTCTAGCTGCACGAAAGTTAATATGCAAAAACGTCATTTTCTTCACAGTTTCGCCCACAATTTCGCTGGTAGTTCGCTGGCAGTTTCGCTGGCAGTTTCGCTACCAGTTTCGCTGGGCAGCACTTCTGTCAGTTTCGCTGACAGATTCGCTAGCATGAGCGCCCAACTTTCGTTGGAATTTCTAGTTTCGCAATGTCTAAGGTCAGCCTAAGTACTCAGCGAAACTATCAGCGAAGCTGTAGTTTCGCTGTAGCGAAACTGTAGTTTCGCTAGGATTCTCCTAGTTTCGCTGGATAAATGCACAGTTTCGCTGGATGAATACTTAAATTCGCTGGATCGGGGCCCAGTTTCGCTGGATGAACAAAAACTCAGATCCAACCCGTTTTTAACCCAAATCTTAACTTTTTACGTCCAAATCCTTAGTTTACCTTCCATGAAGCCAAATCTAAGCTTTTTACACGTTTTCATACGTAAAAATTCGACCTTTATGTGTTTCTTTAAACTTTTCAAAACCCCAAAACCCTAGAATCCGGGTTTGATCTACAGAAGGCCTTAGAGGTTGATTCTTACCTTTTTTGTTGCACTTTTCTTCAGATTTGATGTTCAAAATCTCCCAGAACTTCAATCTTTCCAACTTCCAAGCTCCAAATCTCAAGTTTCTCCACTTTCTCTCTCTACTTTCTCTCTCTACGAAGTGGTGGCTAGGGTTTGAAATGGTGAAGATGGAGCTGTTCATGCATGTTTAAGGCTGATTAGGGCCCTTAAATCCATTAAGCCTAGCCCATTAAGACTAATTTTATCCATAGCCCACAATTTACCCTTTATTTCTTAAATTAACCCTTAAAAGCCCATTATTATTAATGGCTTCTTTCGGGAAATTTCGGGGTGTTACAAGTGCTATGATCTCTTCCAACAAATTTGGATTTTAGGTTTCATATCTCATAGTCGTAACGATCTAAGTTAGCTAGATGCATTCTAACCAATGTTCTTTGATGCAAAGCTATTATTAAACAACTCAAGGTTTTAAATCACACAATTATGCAAGAGTAATAATTCACCCACAAGCCAATGATAGTTCACAATAGGTTGTATAAAAGTTGTCACTATGCTTTCAATTATCATTCACAAAGCCTAGGATTTATTATTTATTATATACTTGTTCTATAGAAGATACTAATTGTATGGTTACAAAATCTACATAATAATATATTCACGGTATAAAACTTTTTTCATGCGTTGGGATATACATGTACGTGTAGTGTAGTATGAAGAATCTATTTTCAATAGTATAAATAAAAGTATCTTTTCAAACAAAAATATATTATATTAAACTCCGACTATGTTTTTCAATAAAATTTATATCGAAATGTAAATAAATACATCATAATAATGTATTAAGTTGTAAAGAATTACATATTAAATAAGATAATAAAAGTAAAATTATATTTCAAATGAAAACAAATTATTAAGAAGTTAAATAATCACATCAAAAGGATGTGGTTGGTACGAGCATCGGATTTAATCAATTTTATATTAAAACTAGTGTTTTTTCCTTGTATGCGGGAATCCGATGCTGTCTCAGACGAACACATCTTCATCATTACCGACGCCATACCAGCTCAAAACAATGCAAGACATGAGGCAACCCGGATAAAAATTCACACAAACGCCACAACAAAATAAAATACTCAGTTCATCACGATCCAGAATGATGCCTGGTTGCGACTTCTTGCTAGGAATAACTGTCAAGCCAAAGAAAACAAGACCACTTTTTCTATCATCATAGCCCGAAGAAACCACAAATCCACAGTTATATAACGTATCCAATGAACAACATCTTCATCACCCAACAATTAATATAATGGCAATATTAGTTTAACCAAACATAATAAGCAAAGCATATCAAAAAACAACTATAACAAATCTCATTGGTAACACACCAACATGAAATCATGAAACAGTAAGTCTCGATAAGTAAAGGCTCGTTGTCATCGGTATGTCAATACACCTACCCGGACTATGTTGGTTCAGTGGTATCATCGTTAGTTTATTTATCAAAAAAACAGTTTTGATAATTATTAATCAGATTAATAACAGTTAACGCAGTGGAGTAATAATAAAATACCAGAATGAACCCGACAGGATCTGGGTTACAAACAATGCAAATACAGAATATAAATAACCTACTGATGAGATATAATATACCTTTGTGGTTAATAATTAACCGTTTGAGACACCGAGGGACAACGAATGAACGCTAGAATCAACGAACACTAAATTGGAACACAGTGGTTGCGGCTCAAAGAGGCGTGGTCCACGGTTGCAATCAAATATATCGGTTTGTTTGTGATAGGAAGGAAAATTCAACTATCCATCTTATTTCTTCTTTGTGTTTTGAGATATACGAAGAGAGATGGAAAGAAGATGATGTTTTGCGTTTGCTTCTTCACGACTGTGGAAAAGGAAGAATTCATGTGTCAGTTGCACTTACTTTATTGATAAACCAATTGTTTATCTGCTTTCCTTGTCGGCCAGTTTCCCAAACCCCCATGTCTTATCTTCTTCCAATAATGCAGAGAATAGTGCACGTGACTTTTGAAAAGGAATCTTCAGTTTTTTTTCTTTATTTTTTTTCTTTAATAAATAAATATTAATACTAAATAATTTATAACAATTATAAATTATAAAAAAATGATATAGTTCATAAACGCCAGTAAATTAAATTAAGTGGACTTAATATTTGTTGCCCAAGGTGTAACTCTTACGGGTTATAGCTCGGTTGGCAACGTGACGTAACCGAACCCGTACATAATCCAACAAGCTCCCACTTGGACGGCATTCGGTTAAATTCCACGTAGACAGTCAGCGGCGCTCTAGCTGCACATGGCTGCCCCCAACAAGGTTTGACACTTTAAAGTCATTAACCAAACATCTTCTTCTAGTATCATTTTACTATAACAAGACAATAAACTTATGGTGATCATAGTCATTTATCCTTTCTGTAAAAGACATCAATTGAGTCATTGAGATTAATTCTCATATAGGACTCAATCATTATAGTTCTCAATCTAGATTCAAAATGGTCCAATCAAACACATAGTCAGTTTGGGTGAGGCCTCACACTTCACCAGTTTGAATCAACGAGGGCGCCGCGATGTCTAACTGTTACATATAATGTAAGAGTACAGAATCTCTTATTGACTACATACAACTCCCACTGAACTTCAGAATTATTCCCAACCAAAGCCTTTATGACTGGCAGTTACGCGACAGCGGTTGACAGTGATCAAAGAATAACCCTCGGTAAACGGAAGTTCTAGTATGCATCTCAGGTCATAGGATACTAAATGAGTATACCAGTATCAAAGCATCTTATAATAAAGATGGTTTATGGCGAGTTACATCCAACGTCATTCATAATGAGGTCTGTGAATTTAGAAGTCAACTCCTTGAGTCTAAATTCAGAATAGTCTTAATTCAGAATTGTTCCCACAAGTCTGACCGACTATGAATAATTTAGAATACAATATCCATGGATTAAACGTATAAAATTGAACACAGTTATAGGATTCATAATTGTATCTATATCAGTAGATCAAAATGAATTCAAAAGTATAACTATTTAAAAGTTCATACATCCAAATACTAAATCAAAACATATCACTAGCTAATCTAAGCCCGATCGCATTTCTATGCAGATCATGCTTGTTCTGAGTCATGGGCTTAGTAAACGGGTCTGCTAGGTTTTGATCTGTGTCGATTTTTTTTATCACGATGTCTCCCTGTTTCACTATGTCCCGTATATAATGAAACTTCCTCTGAATGTGCCTGGCCCTGTGATGAGATCTGGGCTCTTTGGCTTGAGCAATAGCACCTGTGTTATCACAAAATATCTCGATTGGTTGCTGAATACTTGGAACCACATCGAGATCGGCTATGAACTTCTTCATCCAAGCAGCTTCCTTTGCAGCATCAGATGCTGCAATGTATTCAGATTCAGTGGTAGAATCTGCCACCACACTTTGCTTAGAACTTTTCCAAGAGATGGCTCCACCATTGAGTGTGAATACAAAACCAGATTATGAGCGAGAGTCGTCTCGGTCAGTTTGAAAACTAGCATCAGTGTAACATCTTACAGTGAGCTGTTCTTCAACTCCTCCAAACATTAAAACATGTCTTTAGTCATTCTCAAGTACTTCAGAATGTTTTTAACTGCAGTCCAATGGGCAAAGCCAGGGTTTTGCTGATAACGGCTAGTAATGCTCAAGCATACGAGACGTCAGGTCTAGTGCACAACATAGCATACATGATGGAACCAATCGCTGAAGCATATGGAACCTTTTCCATTCGCTTAATATCAATGTCCGTTGAAGGAGATTGCGATTTGTTCAACACGGTACCTTTAGTCATTGGAACACCTCCTTTCTTGGAGTTTTCCATCTTAAAGCGTGTCATCATTTTGTCTATGTATGTGCTTTGACTAAGCCCTAGAAGCCGCTTAGATCTATCCCTACAGATCTTTATTCCTAGAATGTAAGCAGCTTCTCCAAGATCTTTCATTGCGAAACAAGCTCCCAACCATTTTTTAACTTCGTTAAGCATTGAGATATTGTTTCCAATGATCAGTATATCATCCACATACAATATGAGGAACGATATAGTGCTCCCACTAGCCTTTCTATAAACACAAGGCTCATCTTCACTTTTGACAAAACTGAATTTGACGATTCTCTGATCAAAATGAAGATTCCAGCTACGGGATGCCTGTTTAAGTCCATAAATGGACTTATTCAGTTTGCACACCTTATTTGATATTGTGGATCGACAAAACTATCGGCTGAACCATATAGACATCTTCAGAGAGATGTCCATTTAGAAAAGCGGTTTGGGCATCCATTTGCCATATCTCGTAATCATAGTACGCGGCTATGGCAAGCAATATCCTAATCGATTTGATCATAGCAACGGGTGAGAAAGTTTTATCATAGTCAACACATTGAGTTTGAGTGAAACCTTTCGCAACTAGCCGTGCTTTATAGGTGTGTACATTTCCATGCATGTCGGTTTTTTCTCTTGAAAAGCCACTTGCTCCCTACAGCCCGTGAACCGGGAGGTAGCTCAACCAAGTCCCAGACTTGATTGTCTCGCATGGATTGCATCTCGGCGTTCATGGCATCTAGCCATTTCGCAGATTCCGGATCTGAGATAGCAGATTTGTAGTTAGTAGGTTCATCACCAGAATCAGCTACTACCAGAACCTCAGGACCCTCTAGATTCCAAAGATATCTATCAGGTTCTTTGCGAGTTCTGCTACTTCTGCGAACGCTTGTGTTTATGTCTGAATTAGTAACAATTTCTTGTTGTTCAGACGCACCGACTACATCAGCGTTTGTTTGTGGTTCTTGAATTTCTTCAAGATCCACAATATTACTTCCAGTTCCTCGATCAAGAAACTCTTTCTCGAGGAAATATGCCTTCCTTTTGATGGAAATCATATTTGCATCAGGATGGTAAAAGTAATACCCGCTTCTATTATAGTATCCAACGAAAATAGCTTTTTCGCCTCGAGGATCTAGCTTGTCATTAGACTATAAGCATCACATCCCCATACTCTAAGGTAAGACAAATTGGGTTTAGACTCATGCCATATCTCATATGGAGTTTTATCTACCTTCTTAGTCGGTGCCAGATTGACAAGGCGGGCAGCGGTCATAAGAGCATAACTCCAAAAGGAGTGAGGTAAGTTAGTTCTACACATCATCGATCAAACCATATTAAGTAGGGTTCGATTTCTCCTCTCACTCACGCCATTAAGTTGGGGTGTGCCGGGTGGAGTGAACTGTGAAACAATTCCACATTCCTTTAGATGATCAATGAACTCTTGGCTTAGGTATTCTCCACCTCGATCTGATCGAAGTACTTTGATAGTCTTATCAAGTTGGTTTTCTACTTCGTTCTGAAACTCTTTGAACTTTTCAAAGGTTTCATGTCTATGCTTCATAAGGTAGACATAGGCGTATCGACTATAATCGTCAATAAACGTAACAAAGTATCTTTCGTGATTTCTAGACATGGTTCTGAAAGGACCACATACATCAGAATGTATAAGTGCTAACAGATCCTTAGCCCGTTCACCAACATGGGTGAAAGGATCCTTTGTGAGTTTGCCAGCTAAGCAAGATTCGCATTCATCAAAAGATTCATGTCCTGTGGATTCAAGAATCCCTTCGGACTGAAGCCTTTTCACACGGGCCTTGCTTATGTGGCCAAGTCTACAATGCCATAGAAACGTATCGTTAATTCCAGATTTGATACGTTTAGAAAGATTATATACATTATTGTTTGTTTGAATATCAATCTCATAAATACCACTTCGAGGTTTAGCCTCAAAATAAAAGATATCATTCAAGTAGGCAGAAATAACAGCATCATTAAAAACATACTTGAATCCTTGTTCAAACAATAAAGAAACTGAAATAATGTTTCTGGTTAAACCAGGAGCAAACAAACAATTATTTAAAATAATTACAAGACCAGATGGACAAGAAAGATGATATGTTCCAGTTGCTAGAGCCGGTACTCTTTTCCCATCACCAACGATGAGCTCCATGTCGCCTTGTTTCAGTTTCTTCCACTTTTCAGGCTCCTGCAAGACATTAATGATGTGGTAACCACATCCAGTATCAAATACCCATGTGTTGCTGGAAACAGTGAAAAGTTCAATAACATAAATCAGAATACCTGAAGAAGAGCCTTCACCATTGGCCTTCTTCACCTTCAGCTTGGCTAGATAGTCAGGACAGTTACGTCTCCAGTGTCCCATCTTATTGCATTCAAAACAGTGTCGCTCCTCAGGAGGGGGCGCTGCTTTGTTTTAGCCAGCTGTTTGTTGTTGGTGGCAGGCTTGGCAGCAACAACTTTACCTTTACCCTTATTATTATAAGTTCTTTTCTTGGGGTTTGGTTTCCTAACACCAGTAGATCGGACCATCAATATTTGACTGGCTTTACCTGGTATGTTTTGCTCAGCAGTTTTGAGCATACCGTGTAGTTCAGCTACACTCTTAACCCACGCATTCATATTAAAGTTCATTATGAACTGGTCGTAAGAACTAGGCAAGGAGTTCAAAATGAAGTCTACTGCCATTTCATCTTGCATAGGATAACAAGTTTGGCCATTTGGTCGATGTACCCTTTCATTTTAAGCACATGGGCACTAACAGGCGAGCCTACTTGCATTTTGCAGGATATAAGCTGCTTTATGGTATTATAGCGCTCTTGTCGGGCATGTTTCTGAAACATGCCCTTAAGTTGCTCAATTATGTCAAATGCAGTCATGTCCTCCATGTTCTTCTGGAGATCAGGAGACATGGTGGCTAGCATAAGGCAGGCTACCTCATCGGCATCCTCCTTAAATTTTTCCCAAGTTCTACGGGCTGCGGCCGTATTGTTTTCAGGCTCGTTGGGAACAGCGCTATCTATAACATAGAGCTTTTTCGCCATCTTGAGAACCAATCTCAGATTGCGGTGCCATGCGAGAGAGTTGGTGTTATCAAGTTTCTCTTTCTCAAGAATAGACTTGAGAATGAAGGAGTTGTTGGTTTCTGAAGACATCTATAAGCAAAATAAATTAATTAGTATTTTCGATGTATTGTTTCCTTATTTTAATTAATGACCCATTTACAGTAATTTTAAATAAGGAATGAGAATCTGGCTTGGTCAGTCACTAAAGGCAGCTGGGGCACGCAACATTAGTAAGTGATTAGGCAGACTGACAATATTTATCAATTGTGAAAATTGCACAACTCTCGTGTATGAGGCCGCAACGACAACATTTGTCAATGCATTGATACGTTTAGCCTCATCTATGCCCACTTTCTCTCAGTGTGGCACGTAATAAGAGAGAAAAGTAATAGTCATCCTAAAACAGTTACTTGTGAAAGGGCCGGATGTGTCAACAAAACCCTTGCACCTTGGAAGAATAAACTACACATCAAGTGCGGTGCTGTGGCTTCAAACACTGATGTTTCGCTTAATGTTCCAAGTGTTCCTTATAGTAGGGTGGCATAGACTATTGATTTTTATCTATGGGATCCAATTTTAGTGTTTACCGAATAGGGTCAAACACAACGTATAATTAAGTTATACGTGCGTCGTAAAAGTTAGTTTTACAATATATAGTTCGTGATAATAAATGACGAACCCTTTCAGCTCTCGGGACACCAGATTTTAGTACCCTATTAAAACTAGGTTCATCGCGAGATAGACAACCGATTTTTAAGTTGATAATTTTAAATTATTAAGATTTAAGTTTTTAAATTTAAATAATTTTAAATTTAACTAATTTTAAATTTGAAAACTTATCTAGTTATCCTTTTAAATGGATAATTAATTTTAATTTAAAATTATCAAGTTTTAAGTTTTGAAATTCAAACTAATTTTGAATTTGAAAACTTATCCGATTATCCCATTTAAAACAAACAATTTGTTTTAATAATTTAACAAGTTGTAAAAATAAGTTTAATACTTGTTATTTATTTTGATTGTAAAAAACTTTTTTTTAATTAGTTTGATATTAGGTTGGGTGATATAAAATAAAGCAACCATAATAGCAAAATAATATGTAAATCTAATGGCTATGATTGTTTGATCTCGCTAGAGCCAAATAGCGAGATCAAGCTAGGTCATGGGTGAAAACACAAAACAACCACAAGGATGGACCTAAGTGCATCTAGTTGTCTTGATGGGCTCCCACTGACTCCTTGATTCGTCTTGTCTCCAGTTTTGACTTCGGGTCTTCAAATATTATAATATTTACAAAGAAATACAAAATAAAAGAAACTCTAATCTATTACAACTTTGAGCCATCAAATGGGCCAAAAACCATAAAACCAAAAACTTTAACAATAACAAATCACATCACAACTATTCAACCACAGGGTCTAGCCAGATTTACATATTAAAACACAATCAAAATAATACGGGCAATCTTTTGGTTAATAAATATTTAACCAAAATAAACAAGTTGCCCAAAATAATATAAATCAGAAACTTCAAATAATTTTAAAGTTTGTGATCTATAACCAGTTAACAGACCGGATCTGATTTGCATGTTGTAAGCCTGGCTCTGATACCACTGTTGGGCTCAGTGGTATCATCGTTAGTTTATTTATCAAAAACAGTTTTTGATAATTATTAATCAATTAATAACAGTTACGCAGCGGAGTAATAATAAAATACCAGAATGAACCCGACAGGATCTGGGTTACAAACAATGCAAATACAGAATATAAATAACCTACTGATAAGATATAATATACCTTTGTGGTTAATAATTAACCGTTTGAGACACCGAGGGACAACGAATGAACGCTAGAATCAACGAACACCAAATTGGAACACAGTGGTTGCGGCTCTAAGAGGCGTGGTCCACGTTGCAATCAAATATATCGTTGTTTGTGATAGGAAGGAAAATTCAACTATCCATCTTATTTCTTCTTTGTGTTTGAGATATACGAAGAGAGATGGAAAGAAGATGATCTTTTGCGTTTGCTCTTCACGACTGTGGAAAAGGAAGAATTCATGTGCCAGTTGCACTTACTCTTATTGATAAACCAATTGTTTATCTGCTTTCCTTGTCGGCCAGTTTCCCAAAACCCACCATGCCTTATCTTCTTCCAATAATGCATAGAATAGTGCACATGACTTTTCAAAAGGAATCTTCAGTTTTTTTTTCTTTATTTTATTTTTCTTTAATAAATAAATATTATACTAAATAATTTATAACAATTATAAATTATAAAAACCGATATAGTTCGTAAGCGCCAGTTAATCAAATTACGTGGACTTAATATTTGTTGCCCAAGGTGTAACTCTTACGGGTCATAGCTCGGTTGGCAACGTGACGTAACCGAACCCGTACATAATCCAACAACTAAGTCTCAGATGGGAGAAACCTCATCATCCACGACACTTGTCACCAGACCACCATCACAGGGGAGGCGAAGAGGGAACAGAGGCCACAACAACCATCGGCGAGAAAGACATGCAAGAGAACCATTACCACCACCGTCGCCATCGACATTGTTGCCTTTGCTACTGCCAGCCACTACCAGAAACCCCAAAAAACCCCCTCAAAGAAACATACAAAGAAACAATAGGGAGAAACCCTTTTTCTTTCCATATATAACACAATGGAAGGGGTAAAATGCAAAATGCAGCAAAATAAACTTAAAACCTAACAAACCCAACTGCTTCTTTAAACTCTTTTTTAAACAAAATGAGAATATAAACAATAACTACATGTGTAATGTTACACACACGACAAGCATTTTAATAATTTGGTTGATGATTATATCTTCTTCGTTCTTCTTTCACGCTTTAAATTTGATTTGTGGATAAACATACTACATGTAGACATCACATGCACATGTAAACGAAAGTTGTAATAGAATCGAATAGTCGACTAGGAACAAATCTCAATAAATCATATGCAACAAGGATCACTGAAAATCATAATTCATCTTATAGAAAAATAGTCGCGCATGAGATATTTTATTATATCACAAAAAAATTTTGAACGGAGAAAGAATTTAAGTTAATTTGGAGCTAGCAAGAGACTAATAACTCATAAAATATACAAAGACAAACCGAAAACAATGATCCCCACTACAAAAAAATACACCAGAGAAACAAAACGACTATGAGATAACTAGCCAATTCCATAAGGACCCCATAAATACGAGACTGTCGTGGTCTTCTTCATCCTGCTGTTGATCCACAAAGAACTAGAATCTTAATTCTTTCAATCATGCTTGTTGAGGAAATTTCTTCTTGTTAAAAACACATTCGTTCTCGCTTTCCATATACTCCAACATGTAACATAAATAATTGTTTGAACTACCTAGAGTAGTCTTATATAATCCCAAAAGATCTCTATAATTAAATGCAAAGATGGGTAGGATCCTACACCATAAACTAATACTTGGCCAAACAACATTGACAATGGGGCATGCGACGAATAGGTTCTCAACCGACTCCTCCTCCTCCTTGCCAAAAACACATAGCCGAGGTGCGACGTGTATGTTTCTACGCAAAGGGCATCAAATGAAGAGATCTTACCCATTTCAGCACGTCTATTATGGATGTTTACCTTTTTTGGAACCAAACTGTTCCACGAGAAGTGATAAAGTCTGTTTGCTCAGTCGATTTGAATGAAATCTTTTTCACAGCTTTGATAAAAACATTCCATCATGTGATTCATCCCAAACTATACATCATCCTCTAAAGTCAATGGTACCGAGTTAAGCAACTCAGTGAGCGCATGAAGTTCACTCACCTCCTTTTATTTTATCTATCGGAGTCTAGAACTCCCCTAGGTGCCCTGTAAATAAAGCTCAGTTTTGTGTATTGACGGGTGGTTCAAGGAACAACCCTTTTATGATATTAAACGCGTAACATTCTCTCATTTAATCGTGTAATTATCTTGAATTAGATAACTACAGTTGCTTATGTTTCAGGAATGACTGGAGCTAAAAATGGAGAAAACGTTGCTAGCATGGAACGGAGTGACCTGTGTGGAAAGAAGAAAAGAAGATAAAAATGTCCAAGCTCTACCGTACCTTACGGTGGCCACCGTAAGGTACGGTAGACCCCAAATATTGAAGTTTTCCACCGTATAACAGAAGGTTTCCACCGTACATGTCTTGTGGCTACCGTAACTTACGGTGGCTACCGTAAGTTACGGTAGAAGCGACTTTTTGGCAAGTGGATTCTCATATTTAAATCACAAGTGGATGGCTTTTGAGGGATATATGGAGATGTGACGAAATTTGGAGACGAAATTTTGGAAATAAAGCTCAGTTTGTGTTATAATTATATCGACATATACATGAAAATAGATTTCAAAACAATGCTTTAAAATTTATATAAAAATTATACATCAAATATGATAAAAATATTATTAATCATGGAAGTAAAATTTTGACATTAAAAGGGTGTGTGTTGGTCATGTCGTTTTTATTATAAAACGAGCAAAGTTACCTGAATACCCGTGCGTTGTAGCATGATTGTAGGATTAACAGAAACATATGAAGTTGATATGGATCGATTATGAAAATTGAAACATAGATGAAAAACAACTATGTTGGGGTGTTTAAAAATATTCGAATTCGAAATATTTTAAATTTCGGATTTGGATTCAAAATAGAGTTTTTGATGATTTTCGGACATTCTGATATCTACACAATTTTCAGTTTCAACTTTTATCCCATATACATTTAATCTTTTGCAATTTATATATATAATATATATTATATATATGTATGGTATGTATGTGTATGTATGTATGTATGTAATGCGTCGGTCTGAATTTACGAGTTAGCATGCCACAATGGTGTTGTTTAACGTTTTTACGCACATTTTCCTTCTTTAACAGCCACACCACAGCGCGTGGGCCATCGATCGACTTAGTTTTATTTTTAATATTTTATGTTTTACGTGTGTAGTTCAACGTATTTACGTCTACTTCCCATTAGATTTTATTTTTCCTTTTTATATTTTTTAATACGAGTTTTTCCGGTGTTACTGGTCGCTGACAGTGTTGTGATATTGGTACCACTTGACATGATTTTATGCCCCCTCATCACAGCGTGGGGCTTGTTGGGTTAGGTGTTCTGATTGTGAAAGTGACGAATGCAGCCCAACAGTGAAGCATCCACCAACATCATCAGCCTGCTCCCTCTCGGCCCACTACGGCTTCGGCTTGCATAAAAAACACCTAGGCCCAACTGAAATAAATTACTTTTGTTGGGTTGGTGTTCTGTTTCTTGTCCATACTTGTTGTTAGAGTTAATTACACGACTGGTATCTGTGATACGATCATATTGTAGTATTGGTCTTAAATTTTAAGAATTTACATAATTGGTCCCAGCTGGTTAACAAACTGTAAAACGATTAATCCCTGGAGTGAATTATCGTTAGTTCTCCAATTCAGTTGGTGTGAAGTGTCCTTTTTATACCTAAACATAGTTAAAGGTAAAAAAGTACTATTTTTTTTTGTGGGACCTACTATCACTAATTTTTCATGCTTTAGATTTGTTATAAATTTTATATATCGTCCTTAAACTAAAAAATTACAGTAAACGTTCTTTATGTTTTTAAAAGTTGTACGTTCCGTCCCATCCTCTAACAGGCGTTAAATTTAGTCCTTAAATCAGCTCACAAGCCTTGCACATGAGGGTAGTATTGTCTTTTTACTCTTAATATTATAAAACAAAATATTAAAACCCTCCCGCCCTACCCGACCTACGCACCTCTCTTTCTCTTCTACCCCCTCTCTCTCTATATATATATATCTTCACACACAATAAACACCGCCACCACCTGCCCACCGCCACCGCCACCACCTGCCCACCGTCACCACCTTCCCACCGCGTCCACGTTGTCGATTCTTCTGTCTCATGGAAACTTGTATTTAGGATGATAGGATTGATGAACAACTTTTGTTGGTTCTGGTTTCTGTAAATAAATCAGTGTAAATAATGTTTGTTTGTTTATTAATTGGTGTGAATGATCATAAATATTTTGGCATTTGTGATTTTGTATATATGTAGATTGTAGAGAATTACCAATGGTGAGCTTTCATGGTTCTGTTCACTTGATTTATATATTTTGTTTGATTATGTTGATCATAGTTTTTTCAGGGGTCAAGTAAAGCCTCTTCATGCTCTTGTGTAACCCAAGGCCCTAATTGTGTTTTCATGTGTTTGAATTCAAGTATGAACAGAAATGCAAAACATTTGGGGCTGTGGATGGTGGTAGAGGCGATGGGTGGCGGGAGAGGACGACGGTGGTGTGGTGGTTGTGGGCTGGGGCGGTGGAAGGTGCTGGAGAGGAGACGGGGGTGACTAGATGTCACACCCCGACTGACGGCGGAATCATCGAGGCGGACGAATGTGAAACGATTGTTCATAGCACATGGAACTAAATAAGTTGGAATAATATAAATATCATTTTTGATTGAACATTACAAGACAATAAATCATTACAATACAAAAGATTCAAACAAAGAAATAAAATATTTAGTTAAACCAGGTCCAAGTCTTATATGTGTAAGAAGAATCCCTCAAGTAGTAAACCTGAAACATGTTAAAAATAAAGGGTCAACTTTGAAAGTTGGTGAGTTTCCATGGGTTAAACACACGCGTGTATATATATATACACACACACATATATATATATATATATATATATTATATATAATATATATATTATATATATATATATATATATATATATATATATATATATATATATATATATATATATATATATATATATATATATATATATATATATATATATATATATATATGTAAAGGTTTACAAGTAGCATTCATGTCAATGATTATGAATTATGCAAGTTTATAGAACACATATAGCTACAATCAAACCTCGATTTAATTACAAGTTTATATGATTGGCTAAGTGTACTTGGTTCCCATGATGAACAAGTCATGCGTCATCAGGAGCCGGCAATACATCGGCTTTAGCATCAAATAGGCTTGTCAGTCCCATAGATCTAAGACGTCACCAGGCTAGCAATAGTTAATGTTTGTAAACAAAAATATGTATCTCATATAAGACTTACAATAACACAAATAACCATGACAAAATATAAGTATGAATTGCAAGTGCATTACAAGAATAAAATGTTTACAAGTGTAAGTTAAATAATATAACATGTTTCACCCCAAAACGGTGTGAAATAATATAAAATGGGGCAAGAAAACTCACATGGAAAACTACAAGATGCACTTAAGATAACGAAAAGAGAGTAAGATGGGTTCCAATGATTCCTTCACGATCCAACCTAAGATTTGGTATCTTAGTATTAGAATAAAGTTAAGATTCAAGAGTAAATATGAATTAGGGTTTCATTTGAAAATTTGGGGTTTTAATATTTAAGTCAAATAGATTAAATAAATCGGTTAGGTTTTGGTTCAATAAGGTTGACATAAATCAATTAAGAATAAGAACGGTAGTGAGTGATGTAATAATTTAATTTATTTAAATAAATAAGGATTAAATATAAAGTGAAAAGAAATAATTAATTTAGAAATTAATTATTTCAAATTGATAAAGATGATTTATTGAATACTTAATTATATGACTTGCAAAAATAATATAAAATTATTTAAAGTCATTTTATAAAGTTTTTAAACGTTTTAAATAATCTTTAAAGATCTTATAATATCAAAACCCAAAATAAAGAATAATAGAAATTATATTGTTTATAAGTTTCAAGAATTTAAACAAAATTTAAGGAATAAATTTAAAACCAAGATGAATCGTTAGTGAACATACGTATTTACATTCTACTCAAGTATTTAATTTATATTAATTGATGAATAAAATTAGGCATTTTAAGTGTGAAAAGTAAATAATTATTTATTACAATATAACATGGTTAAAAACTTAATTGAATATTTAATGATTTAAATAACTAATTGATTAATTATTTAAAGTATTTGTAACATATAAGTTTTAAAACGGTTTGAAATAATATGAGTTTGAACTATAATAATTTTATAACATTTTAAATAAAGTTTATTTTTATAAATTTGTTATTCTTAAAGAAGGTAATTTAATTTAAAAAAATTATATGTTTTAAAATCCTAAAAAAATTAATTTAAAAATATCTATAATGTTTTAGTTAACAAATATATTTTTATATTAATATTATGATATACTAATAATTTTCTGAATTAAAATATAAAGAAATTAACTAAAAAAAAACATGACAAAGGCAGGGTTCGAACCCCTGACCTCCCATGTATAATAACTGTTGCTATCCGGCAGGCCAAAGCCCAGAACTTGTTTTAAATTTAAAAATAATTAGTAAAAATCATACTTCAAATAAACCCCCAAATCACTCAAGAACCCTAGATTACAAATGTTCCAAATTGAACCTCAAATTGATGTTTTTAATGAAATCAACCATAGGGCTTTGATTGCCCATGTGAAACCGAGTATATAGATGTGTGAAACTCACGTGATTAAGTTCAGATTTGATGAAGACGATAGCAAGAACCGTCGCGACTACGCGGATCTTGATTCAAGGTGTAAACGTTATTGTTAATCAAATTAGCTTTGCAGATAGATTCTAAATTCGATGATAAGCAAAAGCCCTCTGTTAATTAGCAATGATTTGATCGATTTCACTATGAACGGGTTATGAGTTTGATTCAGTTGTTTCAAGTATGATTCGGTGTTTAACTTACGGTTTCAACTGCAATTAACTTTGTGCATTCATCCTAATTGATTAAGAATACGTTTATGGATGTATTAATTAGACAATTGATTGGTTATTGAGACGAAACTGATTTGGGTTTCAATTGAAGGTTCAGTTCGAATACACAGGCATGAATTGACTGATTAAACTTCAATTTAAATGTGGTCATGCGTTCAAAACGGGTCATGTAACGATTTAATGGAATTAATTAGGTTAATAATGGTTAATCAAGGGGTGGTGTGGCCGCAGGAGGGTCGCCGGAGTCGGCCACCGGAAAACAAGGGTGAGGGAGGGCTGTTTTGGGTTGGTTTACTCAAAATACACTTTTGGTCCCTCGGCCTTCATTAGTTGTTATTTTATGTTAAAACTTCTATATTAAGTTTTAGAAAATACATATTAGACCTGAACTTATATGACTATTATAAGTCTTTATAACTTTATAAAGTTTGTAAATTTTATAATTTTGTTTGTTTATTTCTAGTAATTAAGATTTATAGTTACCAATATAACTTTATAACTCCAAGTTATTAAAACTCATAAATAATAAATAAAATCTCATAAACTTATAAATTAATTATATGGTAAAAGAAATTAATAAATATGAATTAAATCACCAATTAATACATTCATGGTTTTTTTAAATCTCCTAAATGTATGTAGTTGTTTGATTAATATGCTTGATATATATAACCAACAAAATGGGTTCGGGTCTATATTTTCAAAAATAGCAAATGTTACACTAGAGTTGGTGTGGGTGTAGGAGGTGTTAAAGATATGGATGAAACTTCAGGGATTGAATATGTCATTTACTCAAAGTGTTATGACTTGAGTTATTATGTCTATTAATAACTACAGGTACTAAACATGTTAATGTTTTGATAGAAGGTGCTAATTGTAAACTAGTTGTTAAGTTTGTTATCTTCGAAAGATACAGTGTAAGCTTCAGAAGTTATGGTTAGCTTCGAAAGATGTATTTTTTGGAAGATATATATATAGCATAGTTAGTTGATCATTAGCAGATGATCATTCTTCTTGTTTTCTGTTGTATTTCATTCTTGTTTTCATTTCCATAATAAGATTTGGTAGTTCTTGATTGTTCTTGATTGTTCTTGATTGATTTCGATTTAGTGTTCATCAATTGGTATCAGACCCATGTTTAGCTCAAAATCAAAACTCAATGATCAAGATCGTGGAGGCAATTGAAATCAATCAAGGGTGGAATTGATTGATTGGAAGAATTCTGGTTAACATCATGGTGTCAAACAAGTTTGAATTGGAGAAATTCGATGGTAGGAACGATTTCTGATTATGGAGGTTGAAGATGAGGGCCTGTTGGTGCATCAGGGAGTTGTAGACGTGTTGAAAGACGGTGAAGCGGTGATCCCTACAAACACAACTCCTGAAAAGGTACTGGAGATTCAACAAAAGTGGAAAGAGATGATGGAAAAGGCACATAGTGCGATCATCTTGAGTTTGGGAGACTGAGTGCTAAGGGAAGTATCAAAAGAGACAACTATTGCTGGTGTTTGGTTGAAATTAGAGGGGCTGTACATGACAAAGTTATTGGCCAATTGTCTATACTTAAAGAAGAGGTTGTATACGTTTCATATGACATCAGGGAAAACTATTGAAGATCATACAGATGAATTCAATAAGTTGATATTGGCTTTTGGTAACATTGATGTTACTTTAAATGATGAAGATCAAGCTGTGATATTCTTGACTTCCTTGCCTCAGTCATATGAGCATTTTGTCGACGCTCTGATGTATGGACGAGAGACATTAACAATTGAGGAGATGTTGTCACCTGTCAATTCAAGAGAGTTAACGAAAAGATTAGAAAACCAAGAAGAAACAAGCAGCTGTGGACTTTTAGTTAGAGGAAGGCTTGAACAAAGAAGTAGGTCTAAGAGCCAACACAGGTCAAAGTCAAGAAGATGTTATATCTGTCAATCTGAGAAGCATCTCAAGAGGGAGTGCCCAGAAAGAAAGAACAAGAAAAATGAAAGCCATGGGTATAAGAACCAAGGCAGTTCATCCTTAGAACCATAATCAGATGGGTATGAGAGTTCTGAGGTGCTAATGGTGCCTAAGGGAGTTAACAATGAGTCTTGGATAATGGACTCAAGGTACTCATATCACATGAGTCCTCATAAAGGACACTTCAAAAATCTAAAGATAGAAGATCTTGGTGAAGTGAAGATGGGAGATGATAGAGCATGCAGAATACAAGGCTATTGTACAATAGTTTTGAGTTTGCACAATGGCACCAAAGTGGAATTGTAGAATATGAGGTATAATCCTGATCTAACTAAGAATCTTATTTTATTAGAAACTTTTGAGAAGGCTGGTTATAGTGTTAGCCTGAGAAATGGGAAGGCTGGTTATAGTGTTAACCTGAGAAATAGGAAGGCTAAGGTTATTAAAGGCTCCATGGTAGTGTTAACTGGGTCTAGGACGGGTAATAACCTATATATGCAAGATGGGCATGTTAGTAATTGTAACATCTCGTATTTTAGTTAAATAAAAGTTAACCCTATTGATGTGCTCCAAATTATACACAAAAACACTATCAAAAGCACATCAATTATTCTTTGATATCTTCCGAATTATGATGATTATGTACTTAAAATCGTTTAATTTTGTTTTCAGGTGTTGTGAAGGACAAGATAGACAAAAGGAGCATACTGGATAAGAAATTGAAGGATTCCAAGCTTAAAATTCCAAGCATGGGGCCGTGCCTTATCTAGCACGCCCCATGCCTTGCCTGAAACACACTCCGTGCTAATTTGGCACACCCCCGTGATTGGACATCTGACAGGACAAAAAGTACTGTTCCCCAAAAGCAGTCACGGGGTCGTGCCCCATTTGTCACGGGGCCGTGATTACCCCTTTCACGGGGTCGTGCCCCGACAGCTCCTGCACGTACGAACGACCAACTTTCGTAAGCATTGTACTAACACGGGGCGTGCCTTTTTGTCACGGGGCCGTGCTTAAACACTCTGGAAGCCTATAAATAGAGGGCTAAGTTCACCATTTTGGCAAGCTTTTGGTGAGGTGACACTCTGCAGAAATCTCTCGGGAAACAACCCTTGAAGACCATTTGGAGGCTCGGGAGGTGCATACAACACTTGGAAGAAGCTCAGGATTGTCTAAACACCATCAATTGTGAAATCACCGGTTTGATTGTTCCATTTCACCGATGAATTCATACTTATCTTCTATTTTGTGTGTTGTTAGGTTCATGCTCATTATAAGCTAAACTCTTATTATCATCCTAACTGGATGAAACTTATGTAATTTGTGATGAATTAATGATGTGATAAATATTATGTTAATGTTATGGTGGTCTTGGGAAAACTTTCAATGGGTAGCACCTACATTTGAACGGGGGGTTATAAGTTTATGGTTTGTAATTGTGATTGTCGTACACGGTTGAAAAACGTATGATCAACTTTTATTCATAACAAACTATGGCTAATTAACTAGAGATGGTTATTAGAAATCATAAGACCTTAACTTTCTGATCATTTACGGGTTCCCTTTTATTAGTCTGAGAAATCTACAGTAATTGTTATGGTTTTCTAAAATTAATGGTATGTTGGAAAGGAACTTGATCAACTCTCTTCTAACATTAAGTTATGTTTTCAGAAATCGTATGTCGAAGAGGACACAAAAGATTTACCTACATTACTAGGGCCTTGACCTAAGCAGTAAATCTCAACCTGACGTGGTCCTGGTCACTACGGAGCAGATAGACGAGAAATTGCACCAGCTCATCTTTATAAACGTTAGCACAATTACTTTATTCCATATCTTTAATCACATCACCATTTCATCATAGTTACATAAGTGTAATCCAAGTTAGGATGATAGCCTTTATCCCTGATTTCAAATCCAAAAGTTTCAACTTATTTTACTGTATTTTGATTTCTATTTTAAAAACTCTAAAACACTAATTACATCAATGCAACTTATCATTCTTCTAAACAAAAACCAAATCTGATAGTCAATCATAAAGGTTGTTGAGTAGTCTTAGTGTGTCCACAGATTGATACTTGGTTCTTACCATCACTATATTACCTCACGATAGGTGCACTTGCCTTTTGTGTGTGTAGATAGTAGTAGTAATAACCATTTAAAACTAAATCTGTGCGAAAATCATTTATCAAAATACATATACTTTCACACCGCATCAAGTTTTTGGCGCCGTTGCCGGGGACACACGGCAAGTTTGAAAGACAATCTATATTTTTGACTATCCTGTTTATATCTTGTTAATTTTTTTGTTCAAATTCATTTTGACTTTGTAGTTAGTTTGCCTTAGATAGTTAGTTACATTTGCCTGATTCATTTTAAGCCTTAGTTAGTTTATGCCTCCCTAAGTTAGTGTATGTCCGACTCGTCTAGTCCTGAACTTGTTTCACCTCTTTCGGAACCCGAACGACTTTTCCGACAAAGATTACGTGAAAGACCACAACAAGCAGCAACAATCATCGAAGAAGACATCTCGGAAGATACACCATCCGAAGGAGACATGGCTAATCAAGACGAGGAAATGAAGATGACGCACTATACCACACCATCAATCGACGGTTATGAGTCTAGTGTTGTCCAACCAGCAATAGCGGCTAACAATTTCGAGATTAAGTCTAGTTTTATCCAACTCGTAGAGAACTCTGTTCAGTTTCACGGATTGCAAGACGAAGACCCTAACGCTCACATCTCACGATTCCTTCGTATCTGTGCAACATTCAAAATCAATAACTGTTCAGACGATGCTATTAGACTAAGACTTTTTCCATTTTCACTTCGCGGTCGAGCCATGGTTCCATCACCACGTGGGCGGAAATGGCTGAACAATTCCTGTTGAAATACTTTCCGCCCGATCGCACTGCCAAATTAAGAAGCAACATTACAAGCTTTCGCCAGGACGATGATGAATCATTACACGCAGCGTGGGAGAGATATAAAGCTCTGCTTCAGAGATGCCCACATCACGGACTTGATCCGTGGCTGCAGTGTCAAACTTTTTATGATGCAATCAGCGGAGCCCATAAAGAAGCTGTAGACCAAAGTGCGGGAGGAGATTTTACGAGTGTCACACCAACAGAAGCATACCAAGCCTTAGAGAAAGCAGCTAAGAAGAGCTTTGCTTACAATCCCTTGAGAAACAAAATCAACTCTAGAGGAATTCATCAAGTAGACTCTGAAACGTTGATCACAGCCTAGTTAGAAGCCTTAACCAAACGATTCGAACAATTACAAGCGGAACTTAAAAAGACCCCAACACGATGCAACACATGTGGAAATTCACACAAGATTAATGAATGCCCACAAGGCATTATGATGGTTGAAGATGTTGACTACGTAGGAGGCCCAAACAACTCATATAATAACAACCCAAATTGGAGGAGCAATCCAAATTACAGAGAAGCTGGTAACAACCTATCATCATCTGGATTCAACCGTAGGCCACCTTACCAACAACAGAAACCACCATATCAAGGTCCAAGCAGTAGTAATCAAGATCGTGGAGCATATCAATGGAAGACTTATTGCAGCAATTGTTGTTAACCACACAAGCCATAGATGAGTACATCCAGAAATCTGATCGAAGAAACGAGGAAAGGTTTCAAAGAAACGAGGCTGACATCAAAAGCAACAAAGCATCGTTGCAAACCATTGAAAACCAAGTAGGTCAGATAGCATAACAACTATCTACAAGACCCCAAGTGTAACACCCGGATCTCCAAAGAGTCCGTTTAAGTTAATTAAACATGCGGAAATTGGTCCCAGAAAATTTCATTAACATTTAGCTTCCAAAATATGTGTTTCGTGTCAACCGACACTCAAGAATGAGGTTTAACAATCCATTACATAAACATATAATAAGAAGTTTCAAAATAATGTTAACGCGTTAATTTCTACAAAAGAATCGCGTATGCAAGTCCCGTTCGATCCTTGTATGCCCTGCCGATCACTTTAGCCTTCCGGTCCCGTAACACCTGAAAACACACGTTTAGACATCCATTAGTTCATAGGAACTAAGTAAGTACATTCTATCATTCATTTCGGGTCTTTACGGGGGTTTAAACGGACTCGGAACGTGTTAAAACAACAACCGACAAAAATCTGGAAATGGGGCCTACCGTAACTTACGGTAGCCACCGTAAGTTACGGTAGCCTCCATTTTGCTACGGTGGTAACTTTCTGGCTTACGGTAGCTGTAAACCGCCCAGGGCCTACCGTAACTTACGGTACCACCGTAAGCTACGGTGGCACCTGCAGCCAAACCAATATTTTGACCGTTAAAGGTCGTTTCGCGTTTCCGAGCCACCCTTTCGATCCCGATTGTTTCAAACACCTAGAAATAACATATTTATCATATACGAGATTCCCACGGAGTTTCAACGAGTCTAACCGACTCTGGCATTGTACCAAAATTTTTCTATTTTTTTGGTATTTAATTCCTTATTTATCCCATTTATGGTTCGTTTGTTCTTTAGATCTTTTGACCGTCCCGACAACCATAGAACCGATCTATTATAACATATTCATATGTTTGGTGAGTTCTTAGACCCAACCCATCCCATTTGCTTATCATAACGCAAATTTCTTTTTTTATACCGAATTTGACCCTTATAGGGTCAAATCCCATTTTAATGAGCGGTTTGCCATTCTTTCGCGAACGACCGCTTTCCTTGGCGTTACCCAACGTTCACACACATTGCAAATCGTAGGGATAACCCTTTACCCTAGTGTTCACACACGATGTGAATCACTTTAATTCGGGTTTGTCCTTCTTCCCATTTCCATGGGACGGTCACGCACGTCGTGACTCGTTCTGTTCCACAACCATGTGGTATAACACTAAAGTGTTATTTTCCTTTATGTTCACGCACGTCGTGAATCATTTGTCATAGAAGCTCACATACGGTGCAAGTCAACTATTTATCCTTTTAAACGTGGTTTTCATTTTGTTTGAGCTTATGAGCACATGGTCACACACATTGTGACTCATGCCTTACTTTGTTATGCTCAATTCAAAGAATGTCTTACCTTGAGTCCGGAAGGTTTAAGTGGTCAATCAAACGTGTTCCTTGCCGGTTCCCTTGGATCCGCTTGCCACACCACTTCCTATTACCATTTTAAGGACCCATTTAACACATAACATTCATTTAATCACACATATGGTCTATTTGACCATTTATCACCTTTAACCTACAATCTAGGCTTTCACATTGCACATTTCTTGCAATTAAGTAGTTCATTCATGTTTTTCATCTCATTGGAGCATTTAATCAAACACCTTATGTGCATAACTTAACATATTGGTTATTAACTAGCTTTTAAACATCATCAAGCTAGTTTTACACCCAAATCACATAACACACATGTGATTCATCAATTTCAACCAAAGGTTATGCACCTAATCACATTTCTACAAGAATGAACATGGATTCTACAACTAGCAACTAGTTTACATGAAGAATCCTTAGTTTAACCTTCTAGTAACTAAACCCATTTCCATGGTTCATGTAAATTTTCAATTAAGGAGCAATTACACATCTAGTTATCATAATACACACATACACATGATCATCTAGCACTATAACACTAGGGTTTCATGTTTAAACCACCAATTTCTACACCCATCATGTGGGTGGCGATTTTTACACCTCAAGAACATCAAATACACTTACTTGTAGCTCTTGATGAGATGAAGAATGATTTCTAGGGTTCAATTTCGGATCTTGCACTTGAATCACCAACAATTTGAGCATGAGATGTCAAAACCCTTCTTCTCCTCTTCCCTTGTGTGTGTAAACGTGAGTGAGGTGAATGAGCAGACAATGCTCATCAAGATGTATGGCTTGCCATACATATCCATGTTTAAGTTTCACCAATTGGCAAGATCCACCCCTCTAGTATCATTTTTCATGTTTCCACCACTATTAACTAACTAGTAAATCTTCTAGTTAAGTCTTAAATATTTACAATATTTAACACATGATACATTAATTGTATTTTAATTACATAATACGAAATTCGGGTCGTTACAAGTCTCCCCTCTCTAAAGAGAGTTTCGTCCCGAAACTATGCATACTAATCAAATAGATGAGGATAAGACTTCCTCATTTCATCTTCCGATTCCCAAGTGGCATCGGATCCCTTACGATTCTTCCATTGCACCTTCACCTGATTGAGTGTCTTGTTTCTCAGTTGCTTGACCTTTCTATCCAAGATAGCCACCGGCTTCTCGATATAGTTCAATCTGTCATCAACTTCCAAATCCTCGTACGGGACATAGGCCGACTCGTCAGCCAAACACTTCCTCAAGTAAGATACATGGAACGTGTTGTGAATTCCTTGAAGCTCTTCCGGCAATTCCAGCCGATAAGCAACTTTACCTACACGTGCGATGATTTTAAATGGCCCGATAAACCTCGGACTCAACTTTCCCCGCTTCCGGAATCGTATAATACCTTCCATGGGGAAACCTTTAACAAAACCAAATCGCCCACCTCAAACTCGATGGGTCGTCTACGCTTATCCGCGTAAGCTTTCTGACGGTCTTGCGCCGCCTTCATGCGAGCACGGATTTGCTAATCTTTTCTGTATTCATTATCGTATCGTGGCCCGCGAGTTCCCGTGGACCAATTTCTCCCCAACAAATGGGAGTTCGGCATTTTCTGCCATATAAAGCTTCATACGGAGGCATCTCGATGGTGGAGTGATAGCTATTATTGTAAGAAAATTCCGCCAAAGGCAAATACTCATCCCAACTACCCCCAAAGTCAAGAACACACGCTCGTAGCATATCTTCTAATGTTTGAATGGTTCTTTCACTTTGTCCGTCGGTTTGGGGATGGTATGACGTGCTTAGCAATAGCTTTGTCCCCATCTCCGCTTGAAATTTCCTCCAAAACTTGGAAGTAAACCGTGTGTCTCTATCGGACACAATCAACACGGGCACCCGTGTCGTGACACTATTTCGTTCACGTAAACCTCCGCCATTTTCTCCGAATTGTAAGTCTCACGAATAGGAAGGAAATGAGCGCTCTTGGTCAATCGATCGACAACAACCCATATCGCATCGTACCCTTTCTTCGTTCTTGGAAGCTTAGTAATCAAATCCATTGTTATCTTTCCATTTCCATTCCGGAATATCCAACGGTTGCAATTCACCATGAGGTTTTGATGTTCCGCCTTCACTTGCAAACAAGTTAAGCATTCTCCACGTATTTGACAATATCGCGTTTCATGCCCGGCCACCAATAGTTAACCCGAAGGTCTCTATACATCTTAGTCGCTCCGGGTGAATTGAATACTTGGATTTATGGGCTTCATCCAATAGATCATTCTTCAAGGTACAAGTAGGTGGTATCCAAACCCGACCCCATCTTGTTTTCAATCCTTGACTATCATCTTCCAAGTTTTGAGTTTGACCTTTGATTCGATTTTTCTTCAAATTTTCTTCCTTTAGCGCTTCAGTTTGTGCTTCCTTGATTCGTTCAACCACTTCGGATATAACGGTTATCTTCATTGCGGTTATTTTGATAGGAGTATGATCCTCCTTTCGACTCAAGGCGTCAGCCACGACATTGGCCTTTCCCGGATGATATAGGATTTCACAATCATAATCCTTTAGCAATTCCATCCACCGCCTTTGTCTCATGTTTAACTCCTTTTGCGTAAAGAAGTACTTTAAACTCTTATGGTCCGTGTAAATCGTACACTTTACACCATATAGATAATGCCTCCAAATCTTTAACGCGAACACCACCGCGGCTAGTTCAAGATCATGGGTTGGGTAGTTCCTTTCATGTACTTTCAGTTGTCTCGAGGCATAAGCAATCACCTTGCCCCTTTGCATTAGAACACAACCCAAACCGGAGTAGGAAGCATCCGAGTATACCACAAAATCGTCGGTTCCCTCGGGTAAGGACAAAACCGGAGCTTGAGTCAATTCGACTTTAACTCTTGAAAGGCTTTCTCTTGTTCTTCACCCCATAGGAACTTCACCTCTTTCTTGGTTAGCTTGGTTAAAGGAGAAGCAATCTTAGCAAAGTCTTGAATGAATCTCCGATAATATCCGGCTAACCCAAGAAAGCTTCTAATCTCCGTGGGAGTCTTGGGTGGACTCCATTTGGTCACCGCGTGAATCTTTGTGGGGTCTACGTGTATACCCTCCGAGTTTACCACATGACCCAAGAATTGTACCTCTCGTAACCAAAAGGCACACTTGGAGAATTTTGCGAACAATTTCTCCCGACGAAGCGTTTCGAGAACTTCACGCAAGTGACAAGCATGATCACCCTCATTTTTAGAATAAATAAGGATATCATCTATGAATACAATGACAGATCTGTCTAACATGGGTCGGCACACCCTATTCATCAAGTCCATGAATGCCGCCGGGGCGTTTGTCAACCCGAAAGACATCACAAGGAACTCATAATGCCCGTACCTAGTACGAAATGCCGTCTTGGGGATGTCTTCTTCCCTTACCTTCAACTGATGATAACCCGACCGTAAGTCGATTTTTGAAAACCACGATGCACCTTGCAACTGATCGAATAGGTCATCAATCCTAGGCAATGGGTAACGGTTCTTAACCGTCACCTTGTTCAACTCTCTATAGTCGATACACATCCGAAGACTTCCATCCTTCTTTTTCACGAAAAGAACCGGTGCTCCCCATGGCGAAGTACTGGACGTATGAACCCTTGTCTAAAAGATCTTGTAATTGTGTCATTAACTCTTGGAGCTCCGATGGCGCCAAGCGATAGGGAGCCTTTGCAATAGGTTTAGCTCCCGGGGTTAGGTCGATTCGAAACTCGACCTCCCGTTCCGGTGGGACTCCCGGCAAATCCTCCGGAAAGACATCTGGAAAATCCCGTACAACCGGAATATCTTCCAACACTTGAACTTTCGTTTCCGTGTCTATTACATAGGCTAAGAACGATTGTCCCCCATGGCTCATGTATTTCATTGCTTTGACCAAGGAACATAAAGCTACGCCACCGCGTTTTGCACCTTGGATTATTACCTCATAACCACTCGGAGATATCAATTGGATGCACTTGCGATTGCAAACTATATTGGCGTGGTACATGGAAAGCCAATCCATACCAATTACTACATCAAACTCCCCGAGTGTCATGGGTATTAAGTCGACCGAATAATCCTCACCTTCGATGGTAAGTATGCAATTTCGATAAACGTTGAACACTAAGAACGTTTTTGAATCCGCTACCTCAATCTCTAAAGGACTAGGTAAGTTGTCTAACACCATGGAAAAATGACTCGCAAATTTAACCGAAACAAACGATCTATTAGCACCCGAGTCAAATAGCACATAAGCAGGTAGTGAGTTGACGAGAAAGGTACCCGTCACAACGTCGGCTATAGATTTGGCTTCTTCAGCCGTAATCAAGAAAGTCCTCGCCTTAGCTTTTCCTCCATCACCCTTTTTCCCCGAACCTTGAGCAACCGAGGATTGACTTGTACCATCCTTCTTTAGTTCCGGACATTCGCTCTTTTTGTGGCCCGGTTTGTAACAGTTGTAGCACACACTTAACGGGCTTGTGCATTGAGATGTCGAATGACCCGACTTTCCACACTTGAAGCAATTTTTAGATCCGTATCTACAAACTCCCCCATGCTTCTTTTTACAAATCTTGCAATGTTTGGAGTCTTTGTCGTACCCAGACTTGCTTGGTGAAGATGAAATCTTGGCTTTCTTAGACGAACCCGTCTCCGTTTCAGCCGCACGCTTCTCCCCACGATCAACTTGCCTTTTCAATTCCGCTTCTTGATCCCTAGCACAATCGATAAGCTCTGCTAGAGTTTCACATTTGGACGGTGTAAGGAACTCTCGATACTTGGCACTCAACATGCCATAGTAGTGGTTAATCCACATCCTTTCATCCTGGAGCAACTGTGGGCAAAACTTGGCTTGTGTCGTAGAAGATGGCCGTGATGGTATCAATACTTTCATCTTTTTGTCGTAACTGTAGGAATTCTTCTGCTATTCTGTTGATAGCGGCTTGTGGGCAAAACCGCTTTGTGAACAACTTCTTAAATTCTTCCCAAGTCATACTTTTGATACCTTCCCGCCCCTTCTCATCCCGTTGCAATTCCCACCAGTCTTTAGCTCGTTCCCGGAGTTGGCTTGTAGCAAACCTCACTTCATCAGATTCTTCACAGTGTGAGGTTTCAAAGGCACTTTCCATATCTTTGATCCACCTTTGACTAAGTAGTGGATCGACCTCACCCTTGAACGTTGTAGGATTGCATGCAACAAACTCCTTATAGGTCACTTTCTTTGTTGGCCTTTCAGTTTCTTTGTCAGCCTTCAGAGCCACAAACTCTTGTTGAATAAGATCCCGTAGATCTTTGCGTACATCCTCGATGTAGCCCGGCAATAAAGCCTCAAAAGCCTTGCCAACCTCCTCCTTGACCATTTCCCGTGTTGCATCATCGGGATGGGTCTCGTGATTCTCTATATTGATCACGTGATCGTTACCAGCCATGACCTAAGACTGTGACAATTAACCTTTACGTTAGTACCATGTACGTAATCTATAGCATATACACTGATGCTTATGATTCTACTATCACTAGGGCCTAACCCTATTCACACAATACCCATTTCCATCCTTAAGTTTAAAACAACATCCCTAAGAACCCATTCGCGTGCCTTTGATTGCTGTTAGACTGGCCAGGCCTAGCAACAAGCTCACCACACGGATGCCTTCTTAGTTCCTTTATTCCAAACTTAAGTCAAGAAGCTAGGTTCAATCAGTTCATAAGGTACATATCATACATATATCATACATATATCATACATGTGTCAAGCTTGTTACGTTTATAAACGGCACACTAACCTTGTACCTTTAGGCTCAGTGATCGGCTTCTTGGATCGAACGTTTGCATTTCTCATATCTAGAGCTCAAAAGTTTGAGTCCAAGTGTTCGCGACGCACTTGAATCTCTCAAACCGTTGGCTCTGATACCAACTTGTAACACCCGGATCTCCAAAGAGTCCGTTTAAGTTAATTAAACATGCGGAAATTGGTCCCAGAAAATTTCATTAACATTTAGCTTCCAAAATATGTGTTTCGTGTCAACCGACACTCAAGAATGAGGTTTAACAATCCATTTACATAAACATATAATAAGAAGTTTCAAAATAATGTTAACGCGTTAATTTCTACAAAAGAATCGCGTATGCAAGTCCCGTTCGATCCTTGTATGCCCTGCCGATCACTTTAGCCTTCCGGTCCCGTAACACCTGAAAACACACGTTTAGACATCCATTAGTTCATAGGAACTAAGTAAGTACATTCTATCATTCATTTCGGGTCTTTACGGGGGTTTAAACGGACTCGGAACGTGTTAAAACAACAACCGACAAAATCTGGAAATGGGGCCTACCGTAACTTACGGTAGCCACCGTAAGTTACGGTAGCCTCCATTTTGCTACGGTGGTAACTTTCTGGCTTACGGTAGCTGTAAACCGCCCAGGGCCTACCGAACTTACGGTACCACCGTAAGCTACGGTGGCACCTGCAGCCAAACCAATATTTTTGACCCGTTAAAGGTCGTTTCGCGTTCCGAGCCACCCTTTCGATCCCGATTGTTTCAAACACCTAGAAATAACATATTTTATCATATACGAGATTCCCACGGAGTTTCAACGAGTCTAACCCGACTCTTGGCATTGTACCAAAATTTTTCTATTTTTTTGGTATTTAATTCCTTATTTATCCCATTTATGGTTCGTTTGTTCTTTAGATCTTTTGACCGTCCCGACAACCATAGAACCGATCTATTATAACATATTACATATGTTTGGTGAGTTCTTAGACCCAACCCATCCCATTTGCTTATCATAACGCAAATTTCTTTTTTTTATACCGAATTTGACCCTTATAGGGTCAAATCCCATTTTAATGAGCGGTTTGCCATTCTTTCGCGAACGACCGCTTTCCTTGGCGTTACCCAACGTTCACACACATTGCAAATCGTAGGGATAACCCTTTACCCTAGTGTTCACACACGATGTGAATCACTTTAATTCGGGTTTGTCCTTCTTCCCATTTCCATGGGACGGTCACGCACGTCGTGACTCGTTCTGTTCCACAACCATGTGGTATAACACTAAAGTGTTATTTTCCTTTATGTTCACGCACGTCGTGAATCATTTGTCATAGAAGCTCACATACGGTGCAAGTCAACTATTTATCCTTTTTAAACGTGGTTTTCATTTTGTTTGAGCTTATGAGCACATGGTCACACACATTGTGACTCATGCCTTACTTTGTTATGCTCAATTCAAAGAATGTCTTACCTTGAGTCCGGAAGGTTTAAGTGGTCAATCAAACGTGTTCCTTGCCGGTTCCCTTGGATCCGCTTGCCACACCACTTCCTATTACCATTTTAAGGACCCATTTAACACATAACATTCATTTAATCACACATATGGTCTATTTGACCATTTATCACCTTTAACCTACAATCTAGGCTTTCACATTGCACATTTCTTGCAATTAAGTAGTTCATTCATGTTTTTCATCTCATTGGAGCATTTAATCAAACACCTTATGTGCATAACTTAACATATGGTTATTAACTAGCTTTTAAACATCATCAAGCTAGTTTTACACCCAAATCACATAACACACATGTGATTCATCAATTTCAACCAAAGGTTATGCACCTAATCACATTTCTACAAGAATGAACATGGATTCTACAACTAGCAACTAGTTTACATGAAGAATCCTTAGTTTAACCTTCTAGTAACTAAACCCATTTCCATGGTTCATGTAAATCTTCAATTAAGGAGCAATTACACATATAGTTACCATAATACACACATACACATGATCATCTAGCACTATAACACTAGGGTTTCATGTTTAAACCACCAATTTCTACACCCATCATGTGGGTGGCGATTTTTACACCTCAAGAACATCAAATAACACTTACTTGTAGCTCTTGATGAGATGAAGAATGATTTCTAGGGTTCAATTTCGGATCTTGCACTTGAATCACCAACAATTTGAGCATGAGATGTCAAAACCCTTCTTCTCCTCTTCCCTTGTGTGTGTAAACGTGAGTGAGGTGAATGAGCAGACAATGCTCATCAAGATGTATGGCTTGCCATACATATCCATGTTTAAGTTTCACCAATTGGCAAGATCCACCCCTCTAGTATCATTTTTCATGTTTCCACCACTATTAACTAACTAGTAAATCTTCTAGTTAAGTCTTAAATATTTACAATATTTAACACATGATACATTAATTGTATTTTAATTACATAATACGAAATTCGGGTCGTTACACCAAGGTGCTTTGCCTAGTAACACAGTAACAACCCCTAATGCTCAAGTCAAAGCCATCACCACAAGGAGTGGCAAAACCACTCAAGGTGATGTACCTGTATTACAGCCCATCCTTGAAGAAATAGAACTCGAGACTCCAAGTAATGCAAATGACAAGCAGAAGCAACCTGTTGTTGTTGAAGAACTAGCCAAGAAATACGTACCACCGCCACCTTATGTTCCACCACCTCCATATCCCGGTCGTCTAAGACAACAATGAATGGAGGCACAATATGGCAAATTTCTGGGATTGTTCAAGCAACTCCACATTAATCTGCCATTGGTGGAAGCCTTAGCCCAAATACCAAATTATGCTAAGTTTTTAAAGGGTGTATTGTCAAACAAGAAGAAACTGGAAGAGTTATCACATGTAGTTTTGAATGAGGAATGCTCAGCAGTTCTTCAAAACAAACTACCTCAAAAGATGACTGATTCGAGGAGTTTCACCATACCTTGCCTAATAGGAAATCTTTCTGTCAGCAACGCGTTAGCCGATTTAGGTGCTAGCATTAACCTTATGCCTTATGCGGTTTTCGAAAAGTTAAACTTAGGTCAGCCTAGACCTACTCGTATGAGCATCCAATTAGCTGACCGCTCTGTCAAATATCCGAGGGGCATTGTTGAAAATCTCTTAGTTAAAATCGACAAGTTCGTATTTCCCGTTGATTTTGTGATCCTCGACATGGATGAGGATAAGAATGTTCCTCTCATCCTAGGTCGACCTTTCTTAGCAACCGCTCGAGCCCTCATTGATGTTTGCACCGGCAAACTCACACTCAGAGTGGATGAAGAGGAAGTGACATTTGACATAGAACAATCCATGAAACATCCTTAACACCATGATGATTCACTCTATTATATTGATGTTTGCGACTCAATCATAAGCTGTCATCTGAACACGCGTCAAATTGAAGCTTGCAGTACTCAATTAATAGAAATCCAAACCGCCAAGCCCATCTGTGAGAGCCAAATCATTCCAGAACTTGAAGTTGATGAAACATCATCTTATCAAGCAGCATTTGAGATCATCGATCAGGAATTAGAACCTAAAGCCAAACCTTCTATCGAAGACCCTCCGACTTTAGAACTCAAAGAACTACCGTCTCATCTCGAATATGCTTTTCTTGAAAATACATCTCAACTTCCTATCATAATCTCATCCGCCTTATCAAATGATGAGAAAAACAAGTTGCTCAATGTGCTGAAGGCACATAAGCGAGCAATTGCATGGAAAATCATGGACATCAAGGGAATCAATCCATCCTTTTGCACTCATAAGATATTGATGGAGGAAAACTTTAAATCCGTCATTCAACCTCAAAGACGTTTAAATCCGAGCATGCAAGAGGTGGTAAAGAAAGAAGTAATCAAACTGCTGGATGCCGGTTTGATTTACCCTATTTCTGATTCGCCTTGGGTTAGTCCCGTCCAAGTTGTTCCAAAGAAAGGAGGAATGACTATGATAACTAACGAGAAGAATGAACTTATTCCAACTCGTACGGTTACAGGATGGAGAGTTTGCATCGACTATCGCAAACTCAATGACGCCACAAGGAAGGATCACTTCCCTCTACCTTTCATTGATCAAATGCTCGAGAGACTTTCTGGAAAAATGTTCTATTGTTTCCTCGATGGTTTCTCAGGGTATTTCCAAATTCCGATTGCTTCTGAAGATCAAGAGAAAACGACATTCACTTGTCCATATAGCATTTTTGCTTATCGCCGATTGCCTTTTGGATTGTGTAATGCCCTGCTACATTTCAAAGATGCATGGTAGCAATTTTTCATGACATGGTTGAACACTCAATGGAAGTTTTCATGGATGACTTCTTCGTCTTTGGAAACTCATTTGAACAATGTCTTGAAAACATGGAAAAGATGCTGGTTAGATGTGAAGATTCTAACCTTGTTTTGAATTGGGAAAAGTGCCACTTCATGGTTACTGAAGGAATAGTGTTGGGACATAAGATTTCTCGAGCAGGCCTCGAAGTTGATCAAGCCAAAGTTGACACTATTTCCAAACTGCCATATCCCACAACCGTGAAAGAAATTAGAAGTTTTCTAGGTCATGCAGGGTTCTATCGTCGTTTCATTAAAGACTTCTCAAAAATCGCACGACCAATGACTCAACTTCTTGAAAAAGATGCAAAATTCGTGTTTTCCAACGAATGCATCAGTGCATTTGATCTGTTAAAAGAAAGATTGGTCACCACTCCAATTATGGTTTCCCCAGATTGGACATTACCATTTGAACTCATGTGCGATGCAAGCGATTTTGCGGTAGGAGCCGTGTTAGGACAAAGGAAAGACAAGCAATTTCACCCAATTCACTATGCGAGCAAAACCCTAAATGACGCACAAGAAAACTACACAACCACCGAGAAAGAATTTCTCGCAGTAGTTTTCGCATTTGACAAATTCCGCTCGTATCTAATCCTGTCAAAAACAACCGTCTATACCAATCATTCAGCCCTACGTTATCTGTTCAACAAACAAGATGCAAAGCCGAGATTGATACGATGGATACTTCTGCTTCAAGAATTCGATATTGAGATTCGTGATAAAAAAGGAGCAGAAAATCTAGCGGCTGATCATCTTTCGCGTCTTGAAGATTCAAACCCTCCACAAACCAAGGAATTCAAAATAAATGATAATTTTCCTCACGAATTCCTTTTGAACATCCAATCTTCAATCGATGAGCATCCTTGGTTTGCCGATTTCATGAACTATTTGGCAAGCGAAATCCTTCTCACAGGAATGACTTATCAGCAAAAGAAGAAATTTTTTGCTGATATTAAGCATTACTATTGGGAAGACCCGTACCTATTCAGAATTGGTGCGGACCAACTCATTCGAAGATGCGTTTACGGAAGTGAAGCGGAACAGATCCTAAGGCACTGTCATGAAGGACCCACAGGAGGCCACCATGGAGCAACCCTAACAGTCAAAAAGGTCTTTGATTCTGGATTCTATTGGCCCACAATCTTCAAGGATGCTCATAACATGGTATGCACCTGTGATGCATGTCAAAGAGCAACCAACATCTCGACACGGGATGAGATGCATGCGAGGAATTTGACGTATGGGGTATTGATTTCATGGGGCTATTCCCTGTGTCATTTGGGAATCGTTACATCTTGGTAGCAGTTGATTATGTCTCAAAATGGGCCGAAGCTCAAGCCTACCTACCAATGATGCAAGAAATGTTGTTAGATTTCTTAAGAAATTATTCTCTCGTTTAGGTACCCCAAGGCTTTGATTAGTGATCGAGGAACCCATTTCTGCAACAACCAGCTCGAAAGAGCAATGGCTCATTATTGAGTGAACCATCGCTTTACAACCGCCTATCATCCACAAGCAAATGGGCAAGCTGAAGTCACTAATCGAGGTATCAAACAAATCCTAGAAAAAACCGTGGAACCCATTTCTCCAACAACCAGCTCGAAAGAGCAATGGCTCGTTATGGAGTGAACCATCGCTTTACAACCGCTTATCATCCACAAGCAAATGGGCAAGCTGAAGTCACTAATCGAGGTATCAAACGAATCCTAGGAAAAACCGTAGGACAAAATCACAAGGACTGGTCTACCAAGCTAGATGATGCATTATGGGCTTTTCGAACAACCTTTAAGACTCCCATTGGGACAACACCGTTCAAACTCGTTTATGGGAAGTCGTGTCATCTACCTGTGGAACTGGAACATAAAGCCTATTGGGCACTCAAAGCAGCAAACCTAGACCAAGGCCTTGCAGGAAAGAATCAATTTCTACAAATCCATGAACTAGAGGAACTGAGAGAACAAGCATACGAAAACGCTAGGGTCTACAAGAAAAGACAAGGAAATTCCACGACTCTCGTTTAAGGAGCACTAAACGATTTCATATGGGGGAACGTGTCTTACTGTACAACTCTCGTTTACGTTGTTTCCCGAAAAGCTAAAACCGCGTTGGTCTGGACCTTACACGATTAAAAATGTGTTTCCAAATGGTGCCATCGAAATTGACAACCACGACGGTTTAAGTTTCAAAGTGAATGGACATCGTTTAAAATCATATAACAATGGGCCAACCAAGATTTTCTCGGAGGAATTACACCTCCGCCCCGACGAAGATTAAGTGTGGGGAAGGGTCGCGCCGAAGACCCGAAACGAAAACACGGCACTTGTATGTAGTTTTATTTGAAATCTTTAACTTTTTGTAGGACTCACAAGCACAAGCACGGGGCCATGCCCCACTGAACACGCCCCCGTGACTCTGACAAAAATTTTTCCATGATCTCCGCTAACGACTCTGAAACGTTACAGGTCGAATTTAAGGCAACTTCTGACAAGCACGGGGTCGTGCCTACCCAAGCACGCCCCCGTGATCAACTTTTCCGACCTGTGTATAAATGTAACATCTCGTATTTCTACAGAAATAAAAAAATTTCCGTCGATTAATCCTCGTATTATATTATATCATTCTTTCATTTAACGTTAATAACCCAAAATAAATATAATAAAAATAATGTAAATAATAATGATAATATAAGTTTTAACATGTTAAAGTTTATAAATAAATAATTTTTACATAAAATGATAACATATTAAACTTCAGGGACTAAAGTGTAACTTAACTAAAACTAAAACACAAATTTTAATTCCTATTGTAAAATTTATGAAACCACAGGGACCATTTCTGTAATTTTCGAAAACCCAAAATTCTTTCTCTCTCTTCTCCCTCGACAATCCGGCGCACTATTCCGGCCATCTCCGGCCGTATTCCGACGAAGCTAGACCGCCCAAAATACGCGGTATCAACCCAAATTAAGGTACCGACAGGCTCGCGTGATTGATTCGAACCAATGGCCCACTTCAATTTGAAAAATTGAATCGATTAGCACGGTTTAGGATCCAATGCACTTTCGGCCGATTTTCCAGCCTTGAATCGCACTAAACCACGATAATAATTAAATTAACTCGACATAAACAATCATATATACACCTCCAATCGATTACAACTTCCAATTCCATTTAAACAAACAAAAACAACCGTTTGAACATCTCCAAACCGTCGACCTGCAACCTGAGTTAAACCCCACTTCCGATCGATTTTAACCGAATTTGATAAGGGGCTATTGTTCCAGATCACCATTCGAAGCTAACCTCAAGTTTAATTTGATTTTCATCATTGTTTGAGCACTCATCGACTATCACCACAGCCGCGACCCATTTCGATCTTGAAACCATCGATCTAAGTTTCAATTCAGGTAATTGAGCATACATACATACTCGATTTTACACGTACAAACAAAGCCCTATGGTTATTACTGTTATCAGTATCGAATTAATGATCAATTGGGGGAGATTCGATCTAGGGTTCTTCGCGTGTTTGGGGAAACAGGTTTAAACAGCTTAAAACAATTTGAAACCGATCCCTTTCACGGCTTAAGCCTTTGTTCCACCGGTTCTGCACTCACATATCAAGCAGGAGGTCACGGGTTCGAATCCGTGCCACCTCACCAATTTTTTTAAAAGCCTTTTTAAGCTTTAAAAATTCCGGAAAAATTCCTAAAAATCATAAAAATGTTTTTACAAACATTAGAAAATTTAAAACAACCTAATTATTTTCTGAAATTTATTTCAACATTTTATTTATTTATTTATTTTAATTGTTTTAAATAAATAAAATAACTAATTATATTCTCTACCAATTTATAATTAGTGTATAATATATAATTATACAATAAATAAATTGAATCCAATATATATACATAGATATATATTATCCGATTATCGAAACAACTTTTATTTGAATAAATTATATGTATATAATTTTACACAATCGTATACAATTTATAACTTAAGTATATAATTAACATACATATATAGTTATGCTTACTATGTATAAATGTATTATATACATATAATTATGTATATAATTATATATATAATTATATATAATTACATGATTATATATAATTATGTATATAATTATACATATACAATTATTAATAAATTGTATATATGTATAACTTATATGTATAAATTTCTATTAAATTCTTGACATAATCACTTTCAACAAATTCGTTTATTTATTTCAAGACATCCAAACCAAATAAAATTATTAATTTAAACTACCATTCAAGACCCAATGGAAATCCTAATATATTCCCAAATTCCCAAATCATTATTATGCTAATTTGAGACACCGTTCCTTAGGTTAATCATAAGGAAATCGTTGGTGTCTAATCTATCACATCCAGATCCTAATCTCATCAATCAAGTGAGTATTCATATTCCCTTTTTATATCATTTTTTATTTGGGGGAAATCATGTGATACAATATATTCAATCATGATATTCTGTTGTTGTTTCATTCTAAATTCAATTCAAGACAGGTTATGTTATTACTTGCAATTATGTGAACATACTATGATAAACTGGACGACAGTAAAACCCTAATTCAATCAATCAATCCTGGTATCAATGGTAGATCTACTGGTTTGGATAACCCACCCACATGGCTTACGAGTGGTGATTATGCCAGAGGCAATTAGTCAATCTATGGTATTTGTGTGGAGTCTATTATATGCAAGTGTCAAGTCAAGGGGTTTATATTATGCCGGTTTATCTATATGCTTCGCTATTGCCATATAAGTCTTAATATTACCTTGTGAATTGAATTATTCTCAGTTAATCAATCAATCTATATGTAAATACAAAACTGTGATTACTCACCAGCTAACTCGTTAGCTGACTTTATTTTCTCACATGATTTCAGGTTAAGCAAGATAGTGGACTTCTACCTGCTCATTTAAGACCCGGACTTAGTTAAAATAAAAGACAAATATTATTTGTGGTTTCAATTGTTGTATTTGTGTATGTTGAACTTATATTATCTTGTAATCTGATTTTAATATTATTTTCACTATTAGACAACCATGTGTTATGAACAATCAATCATTCCCTCGTCCGCTTCGATGATTCCGCCGTCGGTCGGGGTGTGACAGATTGGTATCAGAGCCATGGTTATAGGGAATTAGGTTATTAGAAATGGAATGACCTAGACTATAACTAAGTACCTTTACACATGAGTCCTCTCATGTATACTATATGTTTAGATAGGGTTGATATGTGTCACTTATGCTTATTATGTGATTATGACATTTCCTTATACTTTGATTCTTACCTTTCACATACAAATTCTAATCATATTAGATGGCATTGTATGCCTAAATCAAATTGTTTTCAAATTTTAAATTTTGATTTGTTATTCATGGTTTTCAAATCTCGTCAAAGTCCGTGTCACATGACCGAGAACATGCAATGCTAGAAGAGTGGGATACCTGTATCTTAAGGTGTTCTGTCTAGGCAAGGTATTCATATAAATCCAAATCAACCGATGGATCCGTTTACCTTACCTGGGAACCCTCGAGATGAGTATTCGCTTATAGGTACGCATGTCCTCGTTAAGGTTGTGGGGGACACAAATACTTTGATAAGTCAACGTATTCGCTTTGGTTTGCGAGCCGAACGTTTACACTCCTAACCTCTCATTGTTATTTTAAACAATCTCATCAACGATTTTACCATTTTGAAAAGTTTTAAAAACCAATTACCCGTTTCTCATAAAGGTTTTTTTTCCATATTATACAGCATGTCTTCTCGTCAAAACCACTCCCGATCTAGAAGCTCTGGCCGCAAGATTGCTGCTATAGTGGCACGTGAAGTTGCTGCGGTCATCCCAACACTGCTTACCCATTTGAACCAAGGCAACAACGCCGTTCAAAATCAAGCCGCACAAAACCCTCCACGGGCTTGTACTTACAAACATTTCAATTCTTGCAATCCCACTAAGTTTAGCGGGACCGAAGGTGCCACTGGTCTTTTACAGTGGTTTGAGAGTATCGAGAACACTTTCCTCAATAGTGAGTGCCCCAAGAATCTCAAGGTTCGTTATGCTATAAGTGTTCTTCAAAAGAGAGCACTCACTTGGTGGCACAGTGAGAAACGAACCCGTGGAACTGATGCTGCATTAGCATTGACGTGGGATGAAGTTAAGGAGCTCATGACTCGGGAATTCTGTCCGAGAAATGAAATTAAGAAATTAGAAGCTGAGTTCTGGGAGTTAACCCAAGAAAGTGGAGAAAATCTAGCTTATACCAACCAATTTCATGAACTGAGTCTACTTGCTCCTCACCTGTTACTCCTTTATCTCGAGCTATCGAGAAATACATCGGTGGTCTACCCATGCAAATTCAAGACACGGTGTGGGGTAGGAATCCTACAACCTTAGAAGATACTATCTGGTTAGCTGCTCAGCTAACTGACAATCATGTCAAGGCTGGAACCCTGACTAGGAAGGGTGCTAAGAAGGTGCCCGAGAAACCCTCAGCTGAACCCCCTAAGGAGGAAAAACCTGAACCTTCTCAAAACAAGAAGAGGAAGTCTAAATCCCAAAACTTTGCGGTGATTACCCCTGCTGTGCCAATTAATCAAGTCCCTCCAACTCGTCAACCAGTAGTTAACAACCAACCGCTGATGAAAAAGCCCTACGCTGGACCCTTTCCGCAGTGTAACAACTGCAAGTATCACCATCCCGCTAACGTTCAATGTCGTCAATGCACCAACTATGGTCGTTTCGGCTATACATTCAACGTGTGCAAGAATACTGCAAGGGTTCCAGTTACCACACTGACTGTTCAGCATACCCGACAATCACGCACGCAAGAGCTTGCTACCAATGCGGGGATCCTAATCATTTCCGCAACCAATGTCCGAAGCTTCTCAAGGCCGTCCCTGCAGCTCAAGGTCGAGCATTCAACATCAATGCCCAACAAGCCCAAGTTAGCAACGATGTGGTGATCGGTATGTTCCAAATTAATAATCAATACGCTTCGATTCTTTTTGACACCGGTGCCGATAAAAGCTTTGTATCCTTAGACTTTGATCCCTTACTTTCTAGTGCCCGAACCAAGCTAGACAACCCCTTTACGGTAGAGATAGCTGACGGAAAACCCATTACAATTAATTCTGTTATTCCCGACTGTACCTTGAATCTAAGCGAGCACGATTTCCCTATCAATCTTATACCCATGCAACTGGGTAGTTCGATGTTATAGTAGGCATGGACTGGTTATCAAAGAATCATGCCATGTGATTTGTCACGAAAAGACCATTCGTATTCCTCTCCCGACCGGAAGCATACTACAAATCTACGGGGAAAAACCTTATAAGGGGCTTAAACTCATGTCTTGTACCAAAGCTCAAAAGTACTTCCGCAAGCATTACGTGGCTTTCTTAGCCCATATCGTGAAGGCAGATGAGAAACCTAGGAAGATTGAAGACATTCCGGTTGTTCGAGAGTTTCCCGAAGTCTTTCCCGAAGACTTAACCGGTCTTCCTCCCGTTCGTCAAGTTGAATTCCGAATCGACCTTGTACCTGGTGCAACTCCCGTGGCAAAATCTCCTTATCGACTTGCACCATCGGAAATGCAAGAACTTGCTAGTCAATTGCAAGAACTGTCAGATAAAGGATTCATTCGCCCGAGCTCATCACCATGGGGAGCTCCAGTCTTATTCATGAAGAAAAAGGATGGCTCATTCCGTATGTGCATTGACTATCGAGAACTCAACAAACTCACAATCAAGAACTGTTACGCATTACCCAGAATCGACGATCTGTTTGATCAGCTTCAAGGAGCCACTCATTTCTCAAAGATCGATCTTCGTTCTGGTTATCACCAACTCCGTGTGCACGATGATGACATCCCAAAAACCGCTTTCCAAACGAGATATGGCCATTACGAGTTTACAGTGATGCCATTCGGGTTAACCAACACACTAGCAGTATTCATGGATTTAATGAATCGCGTGTGCCGGCCATACCTAGACAAATTCGTGATCGTATTCATCGACGACATCTTGATATACTCCAAATCAAAATCCGATCACGAGAATCACCTTCGTCTAATACTCGAACTTCTGAGGAAAGAGAAACTCTACGCCAAATTCTCAAAGTGTGAATTCTGGCTTAATGAGGTTCAATTTCTTGGTCATATAGTAAACAGCAAGGGAATTCACGTTGATCCCGCAAAGATCGAGGCAGTAAAGAAATGGGGAGAACCTAAAACCCTACAGAGATTCGTTCATTCCTTGGTCTAGCCGGATATTATCGACGTTTTATTCCTAACTTCTCGAAGATTGCTGTGCCACACTGCTTTGACCCACAAGGATAAGCCGTTTTCTTGGGGGCCTGATCAAGAAAAAGCATTTCAAACCCTCAAGCAAAAGTTGTGTGAGGCACCGATTCTAACCCTTCCTGATGGAAACGACGACTTTGTTGTCTATTGTGACGCTTCAAAACAAGGTCTAGGTTGCGTTCTCATGCAGCGAGGCAAAGTTATCGCTTATGCTTCAAGACAATTGAAGATTCATGAGAAAAATTATACGACGCATGATCTTGAATTGGGTGTTGTCGTATTCGCACTCGAAATCTGGAGACACTATCTCTATGGCACTAAATGTGTTGTATTCACCGATCATAAGAGTCTCCAGTACATCTTCAACCAGAAGGAGCTTAACATAAGGCAACGACGATGGGTCGAACTACTCAATGACTACGACTGTGAGATTCGTTACCACCCCGGTAAAGCTAATGTCTTAGCCGATGCATTAAGTCGTAAGGGTCAAGTTATGCTTCAAAGTGTTACCATTCAAACTGACCTCTTGACCCGTATACTCGAAGCTCAACACGAATCAGTCATCGAGGGCAACATGTATGAGGAAATGTCATGCGGTGCTGAACTCCAATTGGAAACCAAGTCGGACGGACTACTGTATTTTCTAAATCGACTTTGGATTCCGAATCGCGATAATCTTCGAACAACCATCATGGATGAGGCTCATAAGGCTCGTTATTCTATTCATCCGGGAGCAGATAAGATGTTCATGAATCTTCGGAACCAATATTGGTGGCCCGGCATGAAGAAGGATATAGCCTTGTATGTATCTAAATGCCTCACATGTTCCAAAGTCAAAGCCTAGCATCAACGTCCCTCTGGATTACTCGTACAACCCGAGGTTCCATTATGGAAATGGGAAAGCATATCCATGGATTTCATCACCAAGCTGCCTCGTACCGCTAGTGGTCACGATAGTATCTGGGTTATCATTGATCGATTGACTAAGTCAGCTCATTTCATTCCAATTCGAGAAGATTATCGAGTCGAGAAATTGGCTCGTATTTACATTAATGAAATAGTCAGTCGGCATGGTGTACCTTTAGATATTATCTCTGATCGCGATGGTCGTTTCATCTCTCGTTTCTGGAAAAGTCTCCAATCAGCTCTCGGGACTCAACTAAATCTTAGCACAGCTTATCACCCGCAAACCGACGGTCAGACTGAAAGAACGATACAAACCCTCGAGGATATGCTCCGGACTTGTGTCATTGATTTCAGTGGATCGTGGGATTCTCATCTTCCGTTGATCGAATTCTCTTACAATAACAGTTACCATACCAGCATCCAGATGGCACCATTTGAGGCCTTGTATGGCCGAAAGTGTCGATCTCCCATCTGCTGGTCTGAAGTTGGTGAATCACAGATTACTGGTCCGGAATTGATACAAGAAACAACCGAAAAAATTCATAAGATCCGTGATAACTTGGTCGCTGCTAGAAATCGTCAAAAGCTTTATGCTGACAAAAGACGTAAGCCCATGGAATACAATGTCGGTGATCTCGTACTTCTTAAGGTGTCACCTTGGAAGGGAGTGATTCGCTTTGGAAAGAAAGGGAAGCTAGCACCTCGTTACGTGGGTCCATTCAAAGTGCTCGAGCGAATTGGGAAAGTGGCCTACAAGCTAGAACTACCCCAGGAACTTAGCAATATACATCCGACGTTTCATGTGTCCAACCTCAAGAAATGTCTTGCCGATGAAAATCTCCACATTCCACTCGACAAAGTCCAGATTGATGAATCTATGCACTTTATTTAGAAACCTGTGGAAATTATGGATCGGGAAGTTAAACAACTCAAACGCAGTCGGATACCCATTGTCAAAGTTCATTGGGAGTCTAAACGTGGGCTAGAGTACACCTAGGAACGTGAGGACCAAATGAAAACCAAGTACCCTCATCTTTTCCTTTCAGCCTCCTCGTGATTTAAAATTTCGGGACGAAATTTCCTAAAGCAGGGGAGACTGTAACATCTCGTATTTCTACAGAAATAAAAAAATTTCCGTCGATTAATCCTCGTATTATATTATATCATTCTTTCATTTAACGTTAATAACCCAAAATAAATATAATAAAAATAATGTAAATAATAATGATAATATAAGTTTTAACATGTTAAAGTTTATAAATAAATAATTTTTACATAAAATGATAACATATTAAACTTCAGGGACTAAAGTGTAACTTAACTAAAACTAAAACACAAATTTTAATTCCTATTGTAAAATTTATGAAACCACAGGGACCATTTCTGTAATTTTCGAAAACCCAAAATTCTTTCTCTCTCTTCTCCCTCGACAATCCGGCGCACTATTCCGGCCATCTCCGGCCGTATTCCGGCGAAGCCAGACCGCCCAAAATACGCGGTATCAACCCAAATTAAAGGTACCGACAGGCTCGCGTGATTGATTCGAACCAATGGCCCACTTCAATTTGAAAAATTGAATCGATTAGCACGGTTTAGGATCCAATGCACTTTCGGCCGATTTTCCAGCCTTGAATCGCACTAAACCACGATAATAATTAAATTAACTCGACATAAACAATCATATATACACCTCCAATCGATTACAACTTCCAATTCCATTTAAAACAAACAAAAACAACCCGTTTGAACATCTCCAAACCGTCGACCTGCAACCTGAGTTAAACCCCACTTCCGATCGATTTAATCGAATTTGATAAGGGGCTATTGTTCCAGATCACCATTCGAAGCTAACCTCAAGTTTAATTTGATTTTCATCATTGTTTGAGCACTCATCGACTATCACCACAGCCGCGACCCATTTCGATCTTGAAACCATCGATCTAAGTTTCAATTCAGGTAATTGAGCATACATACATACTCGATTTTACACGTACAAACAAAGCCCTATGGTTACTACTGTTATCAGTATCGAATTAATGATCAATTGGGGGAGATTCGATCTAGGGTTCTTCGCGTGTTTGGGGGAAACAGGTTTAAACAGCTTAAAACAATTTGAAACCGATCCCTTTCACGGCTTAAGCCTTTGTTCCACCGGTTCTGCACTCACATATCAAGCAGGAGGTCACGGGTTCGAATCCGTGCCACCTCACCAATTTTTTTAAAAGCCTTTTTAAGCTTTAAAAATTCCGGAAAAATTCCTAAAAATCATAAAAATGTTTTTACAAACATTAGAAATTTTTAAAACAACATAATTATTTTCTGAAATTTATTTCAACATTTTATTTATTTATTTATTTTATTGTTTTAAATAAATAAAATAACTAATTATATTTCTACCAATTTATAATTAGTGTATAATATATAATTATACAATAAATAAATTGAATCCAATATATATACATAGATATATATTATCCGATTATCGAAACAACTTTTATTTGAATAAATTATATGTATATAATTTTACACAATCGTATACAATTTATAACTTAAGTATATAATTAACATACAATATATAGTTATGCTTACTTATGTATAAATGTATTATATACATATAATTATTATATAATTATATATATAATTATATATAATTACATGATATATATAATTATGTATATAATTATACATATACAATTTATTAATAAATTGTATATGTATAACTTATATGTATAAATTTCTATTAAAATTCTTGACATAATCACTTTCAACAAATTCGTTTATTTATTTCAAGACATCCAAACCAAATAAAATTAATTAATTTAAACTACCATTCAAGACCCAATGGAAATCCTAATATATTCCCAAATTCCCAAATCATTATTATGCTAATTTGAGACACCGTTCCTTAGGTTAATCATAAGGAAATCATTGGTGTCTAATCTATCACATCCAGATCCTAATCTCATCAATCAAGTGAGTATTCATATTCCCTTTTTATATCATTTCTTATTTGGGGGAAATCATGTGATACAATATATTCAATCATGATATTCTGTTGTTGTTTCATTCTAAATTTAATTCAAGACAGGTTATGTTATTACTTGCAATTATGTGAACATACTATGATAAAGTGGACGACAGTAAAACCTTAATTCAATCAATCAATCCTGGTATCAATGGTAGATCTACTGGTTTGGATAACCCACCCCACATGGCTTACGAGTGGTGATTATGCCAGAGGCAATTAGTCAATCTATGGTATTTATGTGGAGTCTATTATATGCAAGTGTCAAGTCAAGGGGTTTAAATTGTGTCGGTTTATCTATATGCTTCGCTATTGCCATATAAGTCTTAATATTACCTTGTGAATTGAATTATTCTCAGTTAATCAATCAATCTATATGTAAATACAAAACTGTGATTACTCACCAGCTAACTCGTTAGCTGACTTTATTTTCTCACATGATTTCAGTTAAGCAGATAGTGGACTTCTACCTGCTCATTTAAGACCCGGACTTAGTTAAAATAAAGACAAATATTATTGTGGTTTTAATTGTTGTATTTGTGTATGTTGAACTATATTATCTTGTAATCTGATTTTAATATTATTTCCACTATTAGACAACCATGTGTTATGAACAATCAATCATTCCCTCGTCCGCTCCGATGATTCCGCCGTCGGTCGGGGTGTGACAATAAATACCACACTTGTTCCAAGCTTTCATCACACCATTTCTGCTCAAAATCTCATAAAGAAATGATGAAAGAATCAAGTCAAGGAAGTTCCAATTGAATCCTGTGACTAAACCACGATCTGAAACTCGGGAGCCAACAACTCAAGAATATTTCTTCAAGCTCCATGAGCTGATCAAGAAATTGACTGAGATGAATCTCACCGCAACTCAACGCTTAGCTGAACTTATCCAGAAAGTTCGGGAAATGAGCGAGGAACTTGTTTCCATCAATCGCCGGCTTGCGAAGCTTAGCAACCGCACTTCGCACTACCCTATCCCGACCCTTCCACATGAAATGTGTGGAGGCTTCTTCTAGAGGCATTTCTTGATGGGTCATGTGCGCTAGTGCGCGTTAAGGAGTCTGGTTTTGCAGTTTCAGATTCCCGGTTCTTAACGTATTATGTAATCGTAGGAGCTAGGAAAATGTACTTGTCGCTTGGCTTGTTTATTTTAAATTTAGAACTAATTTCGTACTTTTCTGATGAATTGGATGTGACAAAACTTAGCCGTTTACACACACGCGAAATTGAAAACGAACAACAAAGGCTGGCCGAAACTGCACAAGGGGAACACGCCCCGTGCCCATATAGGCACGCCCCCGTGATGACAAAAAAAAAACACAACCTGACTTGTTTCAGCCTTTTGTCTTGTTCCCATCATGTTGCATGATAAATCTCGAACTCTTTGCCTGCAAACTCGTATCCTCTTCATCTTGTGTCATTTCTTTCAACTTTTCTTTCATATTTTCAAGTCATCTTTTAAGAGCTTTAATCAAGAGGTTAGTATACTAATTCCTATGATATGATAGCCATTTGCATGTATTTAGGTGATTAGGTCTCTAAACAACCGAAATCCTAATGATTATATGTAAGAGCATGTGCTTAAACATGTTATGGAATTATGAATGCTTTATCCCTTCTTGTTTATATTTCTCTTGAAGTAGATTAGTGTCAATTAGTATGATTAGTTAGTTTTTAGTATTAGTACGTTTCCCATTAGTGTTAACAAGACTATCTTCATAATGCGTGGTGATTTCGTTGTTAATCATGTTCAAGTTGCAAAAATTGGCAAATAGTGTTGAAACATTATATATTTTTGTCTTGAATTATTAACAAATGTTCAAAATATTTAACATATAATCTTTGGTTTTTCAAGCAAGAAAATGACAAATTTATGCTTAACAAGGATTTACAAACAAAACCACGCGTGCTCGAGTTGAAATTACGTGCCTCAAAATGTTAACCGCACCCCCACGTTTCAAGAGACACACCCCCATGTTTAACAAATTTTGCTTAAAAAGCAGTCGTGTCAACTGTTTTTTAACAAAAAGTTTACAAAAAGGGTGACTTGGCTCTTGAAAATCAATTTTTGTCCTTAAAATAGATAGACTATTCCAAAAACAGGTTTTGTATATTTTAACTGATTTGTCAAAATTTCAGGATCATGAACCATCCATACTTATAATTTGGAGGAAACCGTGAGAGATGGAGTCGTGACCGGTTGCAAAGGCTCTTGCAAAGGGCTGAAAAGTCACATTTGCAAGCCGATGAGGAAACCTGGCGACTGTCGGACAGCTCGAACGATATAACAATTTATTGAGTGTTCAGTGAAAGCGGTTGTTTTCACAAAACAAACCTTCTATTTATGAACTAACTCTTGAATTTTAGCATCTTTTAGATTTAGCATGAAAGACTGACCCTTGGGATGATGAAGCAGTTACATTCAGAATAGGTGGACATTGGCGAAAAACATTCATCGCTTTATTTGGCGTTTATCTGGGAATATATACAGAACAGGAAATGGAGGAGGAGCAATATCAGGAATGCCAGCTTACCATACATTTCCAGATGAGGAAGTCGGGAAAGGGTGCAGGCGGGCCATTTAGAGAAAAGATTGGAATAGGAAAGATTGGAACAGGGGCCTTCAACTCAAGTAAAACCAAGAGCAATCAGATTCGGGACATGTTGCTACGATACATACATCGGTTGCTTAGCCATCGATAACAGCTCGTGGCCAAAGCGAGGGAGTTGTTAGTTTGAGAGACTGTTTATTTTATACTGTATGACTAATAATTTGCCATGCAACATTGGGTATTTGTTTTGTAACTTGTTTGCCAAGAATGCAACTGAGGGTGCTCCGACACCCATGTTTGGAGGAAGCTGGATCCTGAACTTGTACAAGAGTTATGGGTGTAACACAGAGGGAACCGAAGGAGTAATGTCAGGACTGCTGGACTTAAGCATTTGCACAAGCATGTACATGATCACAACCTTACCAATGGACAGCCGAGATTTATGGATAGGAAGGGACAAATCTGGGATCCGGCAGATCCCGAGGAGATTATCATGGACCTTGATATGCCAGCATATCATGAAGAAGCCGGGGCCTCCAGCTTACACGCCGGAGAATTCCCAACCATGTTAGACCTTTATGAAGCCATCCAGACCACCAGCGACCATGCAAGGAGATCATTCGAATACGCGCAGCAAGCTTTCAACCGCGTCGAAAATCTGAACTCCCGAGTGATGACCTGAGCAATGATGTCACGTACATCAGAAACCGAATGTATCATGAGTGGGGGGATATCCCCCACAAGGCCCTTGAAAAATCGTATCACTTTCAGGGCCCGGGCACAGTTGTTTTGTGCCAACCTATCCTTTACTTTATGTCATTTTTTTATTTATTTATGTGTTTTAGTAGTTTAATGTTTTCAATAAATGGATGATATTTCAGGTGATCCCGCAAATTCTCACAAGCAAAAGGCACAAGTCGACTTCATCAACTTTTGGGGAGTATCTCGTTACCATTCCTTGTTTTATGTTATTAATCAGATTGAGGACAATGTGAATTTTAAGTGTAGGGAGGGGGTTAATTGGGATATACATTGACACTTTGCTAAAACATGGTCCAAATTTCAAAATTTTAAAAATCACTTAACTATTAATTTTTGTGACACGAAACCAAAAATTTAAACAATTTTGATAAACCAAATTATAAATATACGTTTTTGGGAAATAAATAAGTAAATAAGAAGAATCCAATAAAAATTGAAAATGTATTTTTTGTGATATCCTTAAAAGCAATAATCCAGTAAAAATATTCAATCATGTAAAATAAAACACTTTTACCAATTCCATCCGTTTAGTTTATTTTAAGCTTTAAAACAGCTTTTGCAAATCTTTGCAATTTTACTTCCATTCTGGATTCAATTGAGGGTGCCTTATGATACGTGTGATTAGAACTTGCTTTGGGTATACATTTCAAGACCTTAATTAGTATTCTCTACATGAAAATGAGTTAGGTACTAGGAAACCTTAACCATTCAAGCCCCAACCATTTCTTTTAATCTTCTTACCCGAACGTCAACCCTAGTTAGCCCCGTTGAGCTTAAACATTTTTATTTTGATCACCCGAACCACCAAGTCACTTAACCAAAAAGCCTTCAACAAACCCTTTTTTTCGTTAAAGACACGTTTTTGGCTTATATATATATAAAAAAAGAGAGAAAAAGAAAAAGAAAAATTTGGTCTTTTACCGGCAGACCTAAAAGAACTGGAATGCATTCTTTTGATTTTAATTTGCTTGTTGCCTTCATCACGCAAAACCGGGACTTCCCCCGGAAATCCGCGAACAAATTTTCAACCTTACGTACGACGCAAGAAAGAAATGGTGAAAAAAGGAACAAGTTCCGCCATTTGTGGAATTTCAAAAGCGCTATAAAGAGAATGGCAAAAAGATACGAAAGGTGCCCGAATTGTGGAAATTGGTCACATGATGGAAAATGCAAGAAGAATCAAACTGAGTCTCAATACGAATACACAGAACTAATCCGATTGGGTGCTATTAGGCTTCAAGCCGAACGATCCTTACGAAAGGATAATTTTGTGTATCTTCGGGTAAAGGATGAAGTAAGGTTTCTGAAAGCAAAATACGGTCTTGACAATCTGACCTTAAACGAGTCCTCAAGTTAGCATATCCCTTCTAGCTTGAAGTATTGTATAGGGAACTTTTTACTGCTTTCCTTGTAGTTTATGTTAGAAAAATAAGCCAAGACCGTCGTTTTAGCATTTAGCCACTTTTTCCAAATATTCCATACCCGAGCCCGAGCCAAGTTACAACCCATCAAAGACCTAATGATTTATGCAAGTAAATATCTAAGTAGGTGGAAAATTGATCCCTTAACAAGCATATGATTTCACACGTATTCATACTAGGTAATTGAGCGTATTAGTCATACTTCATCTTATGTATGATTCCATATATCAGCCGAGTGTGAGTGCATCTTGTGAGAAGTGTGGATTTTTACATGATTATATCTTTACTAACAACCCCATTGCTTGATAGGATATCATTCTATACGTGCCTAAAATGTTTGCATTTGGATGAAATAATTTTTACTTGTGTATTTCCCGAAAGACATATTTATCTTTTGCATTATTTGGTTTTTGGTGGAGTTGTCATTTTAAGTTATTTTGCTTGAGGACAAGCAAAGTTTAAGTGTGGGGATATTTGATGTGCTCCAAATTATACATAAAAACACTATCAAAAGCACATCAATTATTCTTTGATATCTTCCGAATTATGATAATTATGTACTTAAAATCGTTTAATTTTGTTTTCAGGTGTTGTGAAGGACAATAGACAAAGGAGCATATTGGACAAGAAATTGAAGGATTCCAAGCTTAAAATTCCAAGCATGGGGCCGTGCCTCATCTAGCACGCCCCCATGCCTTGCCTGAAACACACCCCCGTGCTAATTTGGCAAAACCCCGTGATTGGACATCTGACAGAACAAAAAGTACGTTCCCTAAAAGCAGTCACGGGGCCGTGCCCCATTTGTCACAGGGCCGTGATTACCCCTTTCACGGGGCCATGCCTAATTTGTCACGGGGTCGTGCCCTGGCAGCTCCTGCACGTACGAACCGATCAACTTTCGTAAGCATTGTACTAACACGGGGCCGTGCCTTTTTGTCACGGGGCCGTGCATAAACACTCCGGGAAGCCTATAAATAGAGGGCTAAGTTCACCTGTAAGGCCCCCTTTCCCGGGCACCTCACAGTTGGTCATTCACAGCATAATACATACATATTATAAGGTTTAAGCAGCGGAATTAATTTTAGCAAAACCATTCATTCATTAAAATGCTGTTGTTAAGCAATACATTCTACTTTCTAAGTCACAAAACAATTAGTCGAATGAATTACAAAACAACAGTATCGTCAAAACATAATTTGGATATCAGTCTTGTCTTGCCGAGTAGCCATCTCAGTGTGCCATCCTCAGCAACCTGTTACCTGCCAACTGGAAATACATAAAAGTCAGCGTTGCTGAGTGAGTTCTAGTTTTGTAATTAAAATACTTTACTTTACCTTTTCAAATCATGCTATACTTTTGTACATGCCCACACATTATACGTACACGTAGATAATATATTTATTATCTTTCATTTCATTCGTTAGCTTTCATTCATTCATCATAATTCAATATCATTCATTTATCATCTTGATCCCGTCAGGCTTTACCCTCTTCGTGGCACACAACCACGATTACTGAGGTCGAATGACAGGGATCCCATTCTGTACTTTATTATGATATCTCATTCGTGAGCATACATCCTTCATACTTACAGATAATAATTATTATTATTATCCTCATCATTCGTTCAATTCATACTCTTTTCATTACTCTTTCGGTCTTTTCATCTTTTCTTACGAGTCTGTTGCGACAACAAGGCCGCTCACCTCAATATCGATCTTTACGATCGTATGTTAGCCAAGTCTGTTGCAACACATAGTTGCTCACCTCAGTGGCAATCTCACGGATTGCCTGCTAACCGAGTCTGTTGCAACACAAAGTTGCTCACCTCATTGTCAATCTCAAAGATTGACCCTGTGTGCATCCTCCGGGTAGCTAACCCGCATCACAGTTGAGCTAACACCTGCCAGGGGTGTGCACCTCCATACATTTGCTTGCAAGCCTTTCTTACGTTCATTTACATTCCCTTCTTCTTTACCATTAATCTTTTACTTTATTAATGATAATACTTCTTCGTTAATTCTTAAACATTCTTTGTCATTTCATACCATACTTAACAATATTTAAATATTAATATTGTTAACAATAATAATATACTGATAATATATCAGTAATAATAAGGGTTAGTCATTCATCATCATTACATGCATAAAACATCATCATTTATTAACCCTAGTCAACTCTGGTCAAAACCCCGTAAATCAGATTTCCAGAAAATTTCTGTAAAAATTCTAAGTGTCTGGGCGTATGAGCCCTGTTGGGCGTATGAGCCCTGTTGGGCGTATGAGCCCTGTGGACTTCTGAGCTTATACTTAGAAAAATTTTCTGGTCATACGACCACTGTTCAGACTTTTCACCTTTTTACTTAGTTAAATTTTCAGACTCATGAGCACTGTTGGGACTCATGAGTACTGTTGGGACTTATAACCCCCATACTTAGCAATTTTCAGACTTATGAGTCTGGGCGTATTAGGACTGTTTGGACATATTACATGCTTGGACTTATGACCCTACTTAGAATATTTCTAAGGCAAATCCCTAGGCGTATAAGCACTATTTAGACTTACTATCTTGTACTTGGTTTTCTAAGTCCAAATTTCAAACACATGACCACTATTTGGACTCATTAGACGTATTAACAGCCTGTTTATAGTTCTAAGTCATTTTCCAGTTCCAAAACATCATAATACCTATTTCTAAGCATATACATACGATTCCAGGCATAAACTTAACACAAACATAGCCATACGTTCACCCTAAAACATACTCTATAATCATACACATGTACATAACATACGGGTTTCATACACAAATCCATAAAAATATACATACATGTATTTTCCAGCCCCAAAGTCGTTTAAAACAGGTAAAAAGGGGTCTAGAAACTCACCTTTGTTGTTCTTCACTTTCACACTCTTCACCCGAGCCTCTTTGATTGTTCTAACACCTAAAACACACACACACAATGCAACCTGAACACACAGGTCACATTTATAAGCACATATATGGGTCTAGAATCATCTAAAGCTTCAAAAACTCGAGATTTCTTACCAAAAACTTCGAGTTTTCTGGTTTCTTCTTCAAAATCCCGTATCTTGTTCTTTCTCTCTCTAAAAATATCGAGTTCTGCTTTCTTTCTCTGTAATTTCCTAAGATGGTGATGATGTGAAACAAGAGTGGGCGGCCATACCACCTTTTTGTGCAAATAAATATGAACTTTGCACATTTGGCACTTTTGGCCCCTCCTCTTTAGTTGACCTTTATTTTCTTTCTTTTTCTTTTATCCTTTTATTCACCTTAAATAAACTTACGGGTGTTACATCACCATTTTGGCAAACATTTGGTGAGGTGACACTCTGCAGAATCTCTCGGGAAACAGCCCTTGAAGACCATTGGAGGCTCGGGAGGTGCATACAACACTTGGAAGAAGCTCGGGATTGTCTAAACACCATCCATTGTGGAATCACCAGTTTGATTGTTCCATTTCACCGATGAATTCATACTTATATTCTATTTTGTGTGTTGTTATGTTCAAGCTCATTATGAGCTAAACTCTTATTATCATCCTAACTGGATGAAACTTATGTAATTTGTGATGAATTAATGATGTGATAAATATTGTGTTAATATTATGGTGGTCTTGGGAAAACTTTCGATGGGTAGCACCTATATTGAACGGGGGGTTATAAGTTTATGGTTTGTAATTGTGATTGTCATACACGGTTGAAAAACGTATGATCAACTTTTATTCATAACAAACTATGGCTAATTAACTAGAGATGGTTATTAGAAATCATAAGACCTTAACTTTCTGAATTTACGGGTTTCCTTTTATTAGTCTGAGAAATCTACAGTAATTGTTATGGTTTTCTAAAATTAATGGTATGTTGGAAAGAAACTTGATCAACTCTCTTCTAACATTAAGTTATGTTTTCAGAAATCGTATGTCGAAGAGGACATAAAAGATTTACCTACATTACTAGGGCCTTGTCCTAAGCAGTAAATCTCAACCTGACGTGGTCCTGGTCACTACGGAGCGGATAGACGAGAAATCGCGCCAGCTCATCTTTATAAACGTTAACACAATTACTTTATTCCATATCTTTAATAACATAACCACTTCATCACAGTTATATAAGTGTAATCCAAGTTAGGATGATAGCCTTTATTCCCTGATTTCAAATCCAAAAGTTTCAAATTATTTTACTGTATTTTGATTTCTATTTTAAAAACCCTAAAAACCCTAATTTACATCAATGCAACTTATCATTCTTCTAAACAAAAATCAAATCTGATAGTCAATCATAAAGGTTGTTGAGTAGTCTTAGTGTGTCCACGGATTGATACTCGGTTCTTACCATCACTATATTACCTCACGATAGGTGCACTTGCCTTTTGTGTGTGTAGATAGTAGTAGTAATAACCATTTAAACTGAATCTGTGTGAAAATCATGTCTTCATTTCTTGATTTGGAAGTAAACAATTTGAACATAATAATAAGTAATAACAATATTACTAATAATGATTTTAATAACTAAAGTTAATGGAAATGATAATAACAACAATATTATTAACAGTAAAGAGAAACGATAATAATAATGTTAACAATAACGGTAATGGTAACAATAATAATAAAATTAATAATAACAATAATACTTATAACAATTTGTAAAGTTATTAAAATTTTAAAAAAATTCCAAACTATAGGGGCCATATGTGTAAACTGCCAAAAACTCAACCCCCCACCCTTCTCTCTCCCCGATTATCCGGCCACCGGGCGGCGGACCTCTGGTGAGACGCCGGTGAGGCCAAGCACACTCGAAATCAAACATTTTAAACCCCAAAACCATTTCAAATCTATTCGTGAACATGATTCGAACCCTTTAATGTGTTTTAATTGAAGTTAAAGCCGGTGTAAGGAACAATTGAACTCGAGTAATCGTCGCCAGATTCAACTTAATTGTTCGACGATTAAACACTAATAATTATCTAATTAATTGAACATAAACGATCGTTTATCTTTTCCTAAACTAATATCACTTCCAATTGCATCCGTAAAACACACGAACTCTATATTCACATCCATCTTCATCGTGACCTGCAACCAAAGCGTTCATCACCATTCGGACATCAATATCTGGAATTGATAAGGGGCTTGTAGTTCTATTCATCATTAGAAACTACCCACAAGTTTAATTGGATTATAATCAATGATTACACAACAAATTGTGCACCTTCGGCCATGTCTTGTTCTTCGTGTGTTCTTAATATCATTTCAACGCAAACCAGGTAATTAAACCCACATACACACTCGGTTTTACATAAGTAATCAAAGCCCTATGTTCAATTTGGTTAACAACATCAATTGATGTTCAATTTTGGATTTGATCAATCTAGGGTTCATGCGAATTGGGGTTTCTTTCTGTTTGTGTTTATAAGATTTTAAAACCAAGTGATACCATGGCCACGGCCTTGGTTCACTGGTTAGTCACGTGCCTTATCACCATGAGGTCCCGGGTTTGAACCCGGGCACCCTCATATATTTTTTAAAGGCTTTTTCAGCCTTAAAATGATTATAGAAAATTTTTAAAAATATATAAAAATGGATTTCGTTAACTTTAAATATTTTTAAAGACACCAAATAACTTTCTGTAATTTTTCAAAAAATTTGAAATAATTAATATCTTTTAATAAAACATTATAACAAAGGTCATTTTGGGTTATTTCTTATAAAATGGACTTTAAATAATAGTTTAAATTAATAAATTATTATTGGTCCATATGTTATTTTTAATTATTGTTTAATCATGTTATTTAAAAGATTATAAAAATTTATTTACACTTTGTATTTTAACTTTATCATTATTATGAATATCTAATTTCTTTCTCTATATTAAATTACTTAAATGGTATAATCATTTTCATTGAATCAATAATAAGTAATTTCATTATTTAATTTTATTTAATTATTTGTCAAAACCCCAAATTTCTATTGAAACCCTAGTTCACGTTTAATCGTTAATCTTATTATTAACCTTAATCTTGTAATATATACGTTTAGGTGCCTTGTAAAGGAATTCATTAGAACATCGTTTAATTCTTAATATCATCTTATATACATATACATCATGTGAGTTTCCTTGTCCTTTTTTATGATTTTCGCACTATTTTGGGGTGAAGCATGATACTTATACATCATACACTTATAAACGTTTGAGACTTGTAAAGCACTTGCAATTCATCTTTATATTTTGTCTTGGTTATTTGTGTGTTGTAAGTGATTATATGAGATACATAGTTTGTTTACAATCATTAACTATTGCTAGCCTGGCGACGTCTTAGATCTTTGGGCCTGACAAGACTATTTGGTGCTAAAGCCGAGGTATTGCCGGCTCCTGATGACGTATACTTGTTCATCATGGGAACCAAATACACTTAGCCAATCATATATACTTGTAATCAAGTCGAGGTTTGGTTGTAACGATATGTGTTCTATAACCTTACTAACTTATAACCTATGACATGAATTGCTACTTGTAATCTTATCATATTATGTATGAAAACCTTGGAAACTCACCAACTATTTTTAGTTGACCTTTTATTTTTATCATGTTTCAACCTCAAGTTTAAAGTAAACTTTTGAAGCTTGCATAATTTATAACTTGGACCTAGTTAATGAAATAAAAAGATTATATTTTGTTATGTTTGAACTTACTTTATGTTTGAGACTTATGTTGTAATTCCTTTTGAAACTTATAATTTGAATATTTACATTTAAATATAGCGTTATGTGGCTGTGAACAATCTTAACCCTCACATCTCGACGATTCCGCCGTCAAGGTTGGGGTGTGACAGATTGGTATCAGAGCCCATAACTATAGGGATCTAGGTTGTAACCTTTCGTATTTTCATTAATTAAAAGTTAACCTCGTTAAATTCTTGTAAGGACTTTTTATGCCATTTGTGAACTTTGAGGGCTTGTTATGCTTGTTTAGTTAATTCAATAGTTAATTTATTTAAATAATAATAATAATAATAATAATAATAATGATGATGATAATAATAGTAATAATAATAATAATAATAATAATGATAATAATAATAGTAATATTAATAAATAATAAATTATAAAAAAAATTAAACTTATAAATGATCAAAACTTAAGTTAAACAATGTCCAGGGGGTTGTTTGTCATTTTAGAAACCTTAAATGAAATTCTTTACATAAAATAACAAAATTGAAACTGCAGGGGCTAGTAGTGTAAAATTTCAAAATCCCAAAACTCATACCCTTTCGCCGCCCGTAAATCCGGTGACCACCTCCGGCCACCGCCGATGTCACACCCTCAAAATCCACGTGCGGAGTTTTACCCCGAGGCGTGTGAACAAACCAGGATCACAGTCAATAGTTACTCGGAACGACTCTATATGCCACGTTTAAAATAAAACAACCACAGTTCAAACTTTTAAAAGCGTGCGGAAGCGTATTGTAAATAAAACAACCCAAAATATAAAAATGTATAAAATGGCAAAACATGCGCCAACCAACTGTTTAAAACCCAAAATGTAAAGATAAACAAATGTATTATTGTTTAAGTGTTAGGATGCATGCTTGACTCGTGCAGTGCTCCTACTGGCAATCCGGATTAACGACCTGAGAATAGCATACTAAAAGTCAACACAATGGTTGGTGAGTTCAAGAGTTTGCGTATAAACATAACAGTTTACAATTGTGATATAATAAGCATGTGCATTGCAATAGATAGCTAGTCCATTAACAAATAGATATTAATACATAATGATTTCGCAATTGAAGCTGATTGTGTTATGTTGCCTCCTGTCACGACTTTACCATATCGTGACAAATGTACATAGGGCAAATTGCACCCGGTTGACCTCGAGTCACACAGGTGGGGCTCGTCAGACCCAGTAGTACTACCCAAGTTTCCCCGCTATTCAATATTAACAATTCGAAAGTGTGAGGACTTTATCATGGTAAACAGCACTATATTAATATCATACACATCTTAAATATAAAAAGCGTTTAAAAAGTTACCAGTATGCTATCTCCCCCAAAAGAGATTAAGTAAAACAGTGGGGCATGAACTCACCTGATACGCGTATTGAGTACTAGAGTTTACTTGAAAGAAAAGTGGACAGTCAACCCTCAGAGGTTACCTAGATCATGTAAGTACATGAGTATGTGTAAATAGAGAATATGAGAAATCCTAAGTGCACTACAACCAAGACTTAAGGTTTTAGGAAGAATAGACATGTTTGACCTAGTTGACCCGTTTGACCCATTGGTGACATTATGTGTGGTAAGCCATTTAAACAGACATGAGCATATATCATACATGGTTAACATTCCAATGAATCACATATAGTGCTACAATCCCAAAGCATTGCTTAAATCATCATACTATGCACATATCATACAAGTCATGTGAATACTTAGCATCTAGCATACTTAGTGTGTTCATAACACAACTAGTGTATCATATAACAGGTCAGATCATGCATCCCCTACTTATATGACCTATAACCACGATTTAGCATATACGGGTCAAAACAGATAATTTACCAAAAAGCCATCCATACTATCCACAACACATTCAATATGCTCAATACATACAACATGCATCAATATGATCAATTTCCAGTCCCAAACATGATGTCCTAGTTACTAATCAACATACCAAACCATACATGATCATCAAAGTGCATAATTCACCCAATAGCAAATAAACATTCCATACACCCAGTTTACAAGTATTATCACCTTAGACATTCACAACAAGCATTCTAACATGATCCTAGAGTCATGATTACGTCTAATTCCCAATATCCAATGTTCGTGCACAATAAAGTTTCCCTTTTGGGAAAGTTCATCCCAAAATCTAGTAAACACATAATGTACACATAATTCATCAATAATATACTATTTCAAGCTCATAACAACAACTAACTATGATCAACAACATCCAACTAGTATGATTCATTCAATTCATATCTAAAAAGTTTCCACTTTTGACAAGATATGAACAACAACATCCAACCTAAGATTTCTAGCATTCCTATCAATAATCTAGCATTCATATCATATTCCCAATGTTCATACAACATCATTAACACCCTAATACCATCAATTCATCATTGGATTATCAAGTTCATGCACAAAAGTTACTATTAATAGTAAGGTATGAACAAGGTTCTCAATTCACCGATTTCTTGCATAATTCATGTTTTGTAGCATTCATACTAACTAATCATCATCCCAACAACATCAAACAACAATCAATTCCACAAAATCATCTTGATTTTCGAATTAGGGTTCATGTTCATCAAAGTTCATGATCAAACAATCAAAAGTGTAGTTTTCTTGCATAATCGATGTTAAACAACATGTATACTATCAAACTAACTCATTAACATCAACAAAACATCAAAAATTCAGCAACATAACACCCAATTCTCAGCCTAGGATTCGGCCCTAATGAGAGATCCACAAAAACAACAAACTAACCTTCAATTCACGTGTGTACTTGTTAATGAAGGTCCAAATCGTGTTCTACAACTTGAAATCGATCAAAATCAGGTCCCAATGCTTGGTTCTTGGCTGAAATCGCAGAAAGAGAGGGAGGGAGACTGCAGGTCGCGTATGTGGGGAGAAGTGGGGGCTAGGGTTTGTGTTTTGTTTAATTTAATTAACCACATGTACACCTTTAGCCCTTGCGTTATGTACTTTATAAAATTTTATCTTTTAAACTCCTTATGAAGTGTTTTAAACATAATAATATGAACATTTAAACTAATGATAACTTTTATATATTTTATTTTATAAAAACACAAGACATACGAATTAACACGCTCGTTTCCGCGTTACGCGATAAAATTCCCGAATAGTCTTTAAATCGCGTAAACACATAAATACAACACAATAATCATCTAATCCACTAGATTATTATTAAATTAACATTATTGATTATTATTAGGTCACCAACATCAAACGACAACTAGTGTGTGCTTACGACGCGTGTATGCAAAACTTAACGGAACTAACGGAGTTTGGTAACGGAAATAACGGAGTTTGGTAACGGAAAATTACCGGATGTCATAGCCCGCAGCCCTCCGGCCACCCCCAAAACCATCAAATTTCGTCATTTCTTAATCCAAAACCGTCCCCGAACCATTCTAGATCATGATTCGAACCTTTAACACCGTTTAATCGGTCTTAAAACGACAGTTGCTAGTGCATTCGATTTCATAACCGAAGCTACTCAAAACAAAGAACCGTTCGAACGTTTCAAGTTAATAATAACCAAATTAACACCACCTCATCAAACGGTTATCTGCTACTAAAACATTGCAACTTCCAATTTCAATCGAATCAAACGCATACACCATGTTTGAATACCCTCTTCTTCGCGGACCTGCAACTTAACGAAACCCCATGTTCGAAACTCTATTAAACTGAATTGATAGAGGGCTTTGCATTAAGAACCTCATTCGAAGCTTTCCTCAAACTTAATTCGATTTTCATCAACGTTTGTCCATCGTTTGGATTCAAGACAAACCGCGGCGTGTTTATCGAGTGTTCATCACCAATCTATCTTCCTTCGGGTAAATTAAGCACATAATCATACTCGAAATAACATGGGGAGTCAAAGCCCCATGCTTATTTCTGTAATTGTTGTCGATTTTGGGTTCAATTGAATCGATGTTGATTCTAGGGTTTATCTAGAATTGGGGCTTTTGTGTTTATGCTTTTTAAGAATTAAAAACGAAGACATATCGCGGCTGTAAGCCTTGGTCTACTGGTTCCCCGAGCATTTGCTACACTTGAGGTCTCGGGTTCGAACCCGGGCACCCTCAAGTATTTTTAGGCTTTTTCAGCCATATTTTCATTTTAGAAAATTTTTAATAAATATAAACAAAATACTTTTGTAAACTTTAAAAATTTTTATGAGCACCAAATATTTTCTAAATTTTTCTAGTAATTTTAAAATTAAATAACTTGTTTTAAAAACAATTTAACAAACATTATTTTTGGTTAAATCCTATTAAAATGGGTTTCAACTAATAAATTAGTTTTGGTTCAAACGTTATTCCTTTAAAATCATGGTTATCTTAAATGTTTATTTAAATTTTATATTTAAACTTTTGTTACAAATCTTTCTTTTAAAATAATTAAGTAATTATTTATACGCATATGGGCTTGATACAATAATTTAAAATTATTTAAAATACTAATGGACACAATATTATCTTTATTCTTAAAAGAATTATTTTTTAATTGTGGAAATTATATATTATTGAGATTTAATTACATCATTATTATACGTAATTTCATTTCTAAAATACTTAATCATGTAGACCTATATAATTCATTCTAATGGAATCAAATGTAAATAACTAGATTATAAACTTATTACTTATTAAAAACCTTAAAACTATTGAAATCACAATTCTTATTTGAACGTTAATCATAATATTAACCTTAATTTTCAACTTGTAACATAGGTTTAGGTGCCTTGTAATGGATACTTGGATTATCTTGTAATCTTTATTAGCATCTTGAAATACATATCACAAGATAAGTTCTTCCATACCCCTTTTTCATATTTTCATACTTTGGGGGTGAAACATGTTAACTTATTATCATTGCACTTGTAAACTTATTTGAGACTTGTAAACTTTATGGTAATTTATCATGCAAAGTTATGGTTAGTTGAACTTTTGTGGTTACCATGTTATGGCGTTTATATGTATAATCATTAACTATTGCTAGCCTGGCGACGTCATAGATCTATGGGCCTGACAAGCCTGCTTGGTTGATCCAAGTACACTTAGCTAATCGTATAATCTTGTAAACGTTTGAGACTTGTAAAACTTTGTCAAGGTTTGATTGTTGCGTTTGATCATAACATCCCTAATCACTTTATTCACTAACTTATGACTTGAATTGCCATCTTTTATATACTTATGTATGGAAACTATGGAAAGCTCACTAACATTTTTATGTTGACCTTTTATTTTTAACATGTTTCAGGAACAACCCAAGTATGCGTTCTACTCTTTAAAGCTTATCTCACTTAGGACTGGACTTAGAGAATTAAACAATGATCTTGTTACTTTCAACCTTGTATTCATGATGTATCTTTGTTTGAGCCTTTTACTTGTATTGTTACAATTGAATCTTGATTAATATATATTTGGAATTAATAATAGCGTTATATGGCTGTGAACAATCGTAACCCTCATATCTCGACGTTTCCGCCGTCAAGGTTGGAGTGTGACAGATTGGTATCAGAGCCCATAACTATAGGGATTTAGGTTATTAGAAATGGTGACCTAGACTATAGTTGCATGAACCTCATAGAAAGATCTCTATACTTTTATGCTTACATATTGTTTGCATGTTACATAATGCTAAGCCTTTTGTGCAACTTGATGCCTTAGCATAGGAATTGCCTTATGTATGCTTAAAATTAGTTACTTGTCTCCCTAAACTTAACTTTGACTCTTTAACTCTCCTCGATAAATGAACTTCCTAAACTTATTCTCAACGACATGTGGGATCTACACTTATCGTCGTGAGTTCAATTCCTTAGACTCTATGTCTAATCTATGAAAATCTCATCAAGGTTTTGATTTCATAAACCAAAGAAATTTATGTGACACATGACACCTGTATTTTGATTTCCTGGCAAAAGGCCTTCGGGCTAAGGCAAGCATATCGTATAAATCTCATTGCGAGACCAGTTATGCTTACCTAGGGATTTCTGGGATGAGTGATAAACTATGGTCAACATACACAAGTCTCTAAGGCAAGTGGGTCAATTTACCTTGACATGTCAACGATTCCAAATGGTAATGCGTTACCAAATGGAACCATCCTCTTTGTATCTTAAAATCTTTGATTCCTTGAACTGGTTTCTTCTCATTCTTATCATACATAATGTTCCTGTGATATTGAACTCGTCTTACCTTTCAACTCCTACGTTTAAACATCGTTACACGTTAGGCGTTTCATGTAGTATTTTCTATACCTTGATCAACGTGTACATGACTCTTGTTATACCCAAAGATATTGGGAATCTAAACCGAATGGTCTTTAAAACTTTAAATCGTTACTTATTTTTTTCAAATCCCCTTAAAATGTGTCCCATAACTAAAGACATGCAATGTTGTAAGCTGGAATTTCTATATCTTGGGATACTTTGTCTAGGCAAGGTGTAACCAGTGATCTGATTCGACCATTGAATCCAGTTACTTGACTTGAAATCCTTGAGATGAGTGACCACTTATAAGTACACGTGTCTTCAATAAGGTTATGGTTGACCTCATATCTTGAGAAGTCCATGTATTTCTTTTCGGTTGTGAAATGAATGTTCACATCTCACTGTGGTGTTGAATAATTCTTGTCCTTGATTTCGTCTTCCCGATTTAAACCATCCAAGACTTGAACACCACAATAAATTATGTTATCTCAAACTTTGATCTTAAGCTTGTAATCATGATTTTCTCTTTTGTTACATTGTTGTAACTTGAAATTTCTTGAATTTCTAAATTGATATTCTTTTCTTTTCGCTGTTTTGTCAAACTTCGTACCGTTTGCACCGTGGGAGATGCAAGAGTTTGTAAGTCAACCTATGACTAAGAACACTCGTACCTCCTAAATGATTCCAACTCATTAAAACATGGGAGATTCCCTTACCTTGATGATTCTCAATCCGTTTCGATAAATGGTTTCCAATCGTGTGTTTTATGAAATTTCATCTTTTGGATTGGGGTGATTTCCTTATCTTGAGGATTGACTTCAATTATTCTCATTGGAACTTTTATTCCACGAATGACATGATCTCACCAAAATAGGATTGAAACCCGTACTTTGGTGACAATTGTCAATTTCCGATTGTTTTTTTGTTATTATGAAATTCAATCATAAGATAGGCGTGAATTCCATACCTTGATGATAATTTTATTTTCATGGATTGTATTTTCTCAAATGAAACAACCTCATCAAAGTAGGAGTGAATTCTGGATTTTGATAAAGAAGTTCATCTTGTTATATTTTGTTTTTGTAAAACTTTACCGTTAAGATAGGAGTGACTTCCCTTACATTAATGGTGAGTTGCCTCGTCTTATTTCTGTGGATCCTTAACAATGAGTTGGGGATCGAACTTTTTGATTGGTAAGTTAGTGGTCATACCTTGAGAGTACACCATCAAGTTAGGAGTGAAAACCACACCTTGATGACTATTCTCATTTCTTGATCATCAACTTATCAAGGTTGTAATCAAGTGACGAGAAACATGTAGTAACTTGAAGGGTGAATCGATGATGGTGTTTCGACCTATCAAGCCAAAACATGAATTCTGAACTCAAAAGAAAACCCGATCACTTTAAGTTAATTTTAATTTCGAGCTTGGAACATTTAAATTCTTAACTCGATTTCTTTTCCTTTATCCTCATGTTTTGATTTGATCTAGCTATATGGAACCATTTATTCCTTATTCATCGACTTTCATTTTGAGTTATCATTAAAACCTGATTGCCCGATTGTAGCCTTCCTAAACAATCTTTTTGCTAAAGACATTATCAACTTATGCTCATGTCTTTTTAGTCATACAAATGTTCTCAGCTGTGCTTATGGTTTGTTGAACTGCATATGTAGACTGTACTTAGAGATCGCTACCATGCAAAACATGTTTACAAATACCTTTCTTATTGTTTGCGTCATTACTTGAATCGCTTTTGAGTCCTTAACCTTGGAAATCTTTAAAACTCTATTTGATTTCGATCAACGAGACTCATTATTACTTACATTGTGACGTGGAGGTTCATAAACCTTCGTAACTTGTAGTCATGGGTTTGGCATAAAGGAAAAGACGTAACTTGGTATGTGTTCAAGTGTCTTACATTCGCATATGACAAGACCTAACATTCGTGATCCTATGGATCTCCTGTTTAGCTTTTCTTTCAACTAAAATGCTTCTATCTTAGAGGTCATGATGATAATTGGTGCATTATACACCGATTGGCTAATTTCATATTGACTTATGTGGGATAACGGGTCGAGAAAATTACTTGTATCTGTTTCAAATATTCGTATACCGTGGTATGACGTTAAAACATCGATCGTTATTTTGGATGACCGATTCATTTTCTGCTTTTAATAATGTTCCTAATCATCGTCGTGAACTCATTCCAAAATCTTCGCATATCGTATTATTCTTAGACTGATGGTTGGTCAAAGGAGAAAAACATACTTACAAGAAATGCGTTAAGATCGTTTTATATAGTGACGTTTGGGATTCTTAAATCCCGACGGTTAACTTTTCTTATCATTGTTGGTCTTCTATTGATTTCAAGACATCACTTTACTACGAAATTACATTCTAAAAGTTGTGGCTTATAAGTCTAACATACCACGGTAACTCATCATCGTTTTTCCAACGTTAAATCTCAAAGCATCTTGCATTTCACTGGAAGAGTTCAGGTTGGCATACACTATGTCAAGAATCTTGTAAGGTTCCATGAAGTGAAGCGTTTCATCTGTAATTAAACGTCTATCACTGTCCGTTTGTACACTTACCCTTCATTATATTTCCTTTGTTCGTTTAAGTTTATTCTTAATTTCGGGATGAAATTCTTTTAAGTTGGGGAGACTGTAACCTTTCGTATTTTCGTTAATTAAAAGTTAACATCGTTAAATTCTTGTAAGGACTTTTTATGCCATTTGTGAACTTTGAGGGCTTGTTATGCTTGTTTAGTTAATTTAAAAGTTAATTTATTTAAATAATAATAATAATAATAATAATAATAATAATAATAATAATAATAATAATAATAATGATGATGATGATGATGATGATGATGATAATAATAATAATAATGATAATAATAATAATAATAATAATGATAATAATAATTGTAATATTAATAAATAATAAATTATAAAAAAAAATTAAACTTATAAATGATCAAAACTTAAGTTAAACAATGTCCAGGGGGTTGTTTGTCATTTTAGAAACCTTAAATGAAATTTTTACATAAAATAACAAAATTGAAACTGCAGGGGCTAGTAGTGTAAAATTTTAAAATCCCAAAACTCATACCCTTTCGCCGCCCGTAAATCCGGTGACCACCTCCGGCCGCCGCCGGCAGCCCTCCGGCCACCCCCAAAACCATCAAATTTCGTCGTTTCTTAATCCAAAACCATCCCCGAACCATTCTAGATCATGATTCGAACCTTTAACACCATTTAATCGGGCTTAAAACGACGGTTACCAGTGCATTCGATTTCATAACCGAAGCTACTCAAAACAAGAACCGTTCGAACGTTTCAAGTTAATAATAACCAAATTAACACCACCTCGTCAAACGGTTATCTGCTACTAAAACATTGCAACTTCCAATTTCAATCGAATCAAACGCATACACCATGTTCGAATACCCTCTTCTTCGCGGACCTGCAACTTAACGAAAACCCATGTTCGAAACTCTATTAAAACGAATTGATAGAGGGCTTTGCATTAAGAACCTTATTCGAAGCTTTCCTCAAACTTAATTCGATTTTCATCAACGTTTATCCATCGTTTGGATTCAAGACAAACCGCGGCGTGTTCATCGAGTGTTCATTACCAATCTATCTTCCTTCGAGTAAATTAAGCACATAATCATACTCGAAATAACATGGGGAGTCAAAGCCCCATGCTTATTTCTGTAATTGTTGTCGATTTTGGGTTCAATTGAATCGATGTTGATTCTAGGGTTTATCTAGAATTGGGGCTTTTGTGTTTATGCTTTTTAAGAATTAAAAACGAAGACATATCGCGGCTGTAAGCCTTGGTCTACTGGTTCCCTGAGCATTTGCTACACTTGAGGTCCTGGGTTCGAACCTGGGCACCCTCAAGTATTTTTTAGGCTTTTTTAGCCATATTTTCATTTTAGAAAATTTTTAATAAATATAAACAAAATACTTTTGTAAACTTTAAATATTTTTATGAGCACCAAATAATTTTCTAAATTTTTCGAGTAATTTTAAAATTAAATAACTTGTTTTAAAAACAATTTAACAAACATTATTTTTGGTTAAATCCTATTAAAATGGGTTTCAACTAACAAATTAGTTTTGGTTCAAACATTATTCCTTTAAAATCATGGTTATCTTAAAATGTTTATTTAAATTTTATATTTAAACTTTTGTTACAAATGTTTGTTTTAAAATAATTAAGTAATTATTTATACGCATATGGGCTTGATACAATAATTTAAAATTATTTAAAATACTAATGGACACAATATTATCTTTATTCTTTAAAGAATTATTTTTTTAATTGTGAAATTATATATTATTAAGATTTAATTACATCATTATTATACGTAATTTCATTTTTAAAATACTTAATCATGTAGACCTATATAATTCCTTCTAATAGAATCAAATGTAAATAACTACATTATAAACTTATTACTTATTAAAAACTTTAAAACTATTGAAATCCTAATTCTTATTTGAACGTTAATCATAATATTAACCTTAATTTTCAACTTGTAACATAGGTTTAGGTGCCTTGTAATGGATACTTGAATTATCTTGTAATCTTTATTAGCATCTTGAAATACATATCACAAGGTGAGTTCTTCCATACCCCTTTTTCATATTTTCACACTTTATGGTGAAACATGTTAACTTATTATCATTGCACTTGTAAACTTATTTGAGACTTGTAAACTTTATGGCAATTTATCATGCAAAGTTATGGTTAGTTGAACTTTTATGGTTACCATGTTATGGCATTTATATGTACAATCATTAACTATTGCTAGCCTGGCGACGTCATAGATCTATGGGCCTGACAAGCCTGCTTGGTTGATCCAAGTACACTTAGCTAATCGTATAATCTTGTAAACGTTTGAGACTTGTAAAACTTTGTCAAGGTTTGATTGCTGCATTTGATAATAACATCCCTAATCACTTTATTCACTAACTTATGACTTGAATTGACATCTTTTATATACTTATGTATGGAAACTATGGAAAGCTCACCAACATTTTTATATTGACCTTTTATTTTTAACATGTTTCAGGAACAACCCAAGTATGCGTTCTACTCTTTGAAGCTTATCTCACTTAAGACTGGACTTAGAGAAATAAACAATGATCTTGTTACTTTCAACCTTGTATTCATGTTATATCTTTGTTTGAGCCTTTTACTTGTATTGTTACAATTGAATCTTGATTAATATATATTTGGAATTAATAATAGCGTTATGTGACTGTTGTAACATCTCGTATTTTCGTTAACTTAAAAGTTAACTTTGTTAATTCTTGTAAGGACATGTTATGTCTTTTGTGGAACCTTGAGGACTTATTATGCTTGATAATTAATTTGGTGATTAACAAATTAATTAAATAATAGAAATAATATTATTAATATTTAAAACGTTTGGTTAATATCATAAAACTTAACATTAGGTGATAAAAATCTTAAAAATAATTGTTATAATAATAATAATAATAATGTTAATAGTAATAATAATATTAATAATAATAATAATATAAGTTTTAATATGTTAAAGCTTGTAATTAATTAGTTTTTACATAAAATAATAACAATCTAAAACTTCAGGGGAATAAACTGTAATTTATGTAAAAACTAAAATCTAAACTTTGGGCACCAATTCACCAATTCGAAACTGCAGGGACCAAAGCAGTATTTTTTTAAAACCAACCCCCCACCCTTATTCTCTCTCCCCGTTTGTTTTTCCGGCCACCTTCTCCGGTTAACTCCGGCGACATCCAAACAAGCTATAACGCTCGATTAAAATGAAATTAAACCACACCTTAACTCTCTCGTATCGGTTTCGATCACCATGTCATTTTTAATTAAATTTATATGATTATTAAAGTCGGGAATTCAAAACCGAAACATCGACTTAAAGGTCTCTCCCCGTTTGTTATGAAACAATCTTAACTGGGTCTATAGAATGGTGTTAAAACGTTCGAATTAACTTGCTTACACTTGTTATACCATCAATTCCATTCAAAACAAGCACAAACACCATGTTCGATTGTCATCTTCCTTTCGAACCTGCAACATGGTCGACAGTGGTCTAGAGGCTTTTAAACTCTAAATTAATTGAGGGCTTCGAATCATAATCATCACCAGAGTCATTACACTGAACTAATTTGATTATAATCTTTGTTACCCTGGTGAATCGATTCCTCCATCAGTCGCAAGACACTTTCTATGGTTCTTCATCGATTCGAGTTCATATGAGGTAATTCGACACATTCCCATACTCGACTTCATTAAGGGATTAAAAGCCCCATGTTTATTTCTGTAATCGTTTTAGATTTGGTGTTCAATTTGATTCAAATGGAATTAGGGTTTATGTGATTTGGGGATGATGTTTAAACTAAGTTTAAAAGGAATTCGAACCAAAATAAACCACGGCTGCGGCCCTGGTTTACTGGTTCCCCGTCCCCTTACAAACCTTGAGGTCCCGGGTTCGAACCCGGGCTCCCTCACCTATTTTTTAAGGCGTTTTAGCCTTTAAATAAATTGTAAAAAAATCAGATTAAATATAAAATTCCTTTTATAAAATTCCAATATTTTTAAAAATCATATAATTATTTTTTTAGAATTTATCTTAACATTATTTATTTATTTATTTATTTAATTGTTCTATTATTATCTTTTAAAACAAATAATATAATTAGTTTAATTTCTTACAACATAGATTTCAAATATGATTTACCTTATTAAATAATGTATTTAAGTTATTCTCTTGTTTTTTTAGCTTAATAATTATTATTTGTTTCAAATTATAAAATGGTCATTTAATATTTTTGCATCTTATCAAATCATTATTTGTTTAAATAACAAATATATTATTGACTAAATATGGATTTTTATTAAAACTTTATTACAAATGGTATTATACAAAATGGACTTTATGTAATAATTTGAGAAATTTTTATTATATTAATGGACTTTATATTTAAAGATTAGAAATTATATATTTTATAATGTTACAAATTATTTACAAATATTACTTCTTATAAAATATACTTTAACAAATGGTTTAGATTAATATTGTTGCTATTAATCTATATATTATGCTAGTTATTCGTAAATAATTATAAAGATTTATTCACATATTAGATTATATCAATATTTATACTTAAAGGCACTTCTAAAATATTTAAATCTAATGAATCAAAATCAAAATAATTATTTGTAAACTTATTACTTATCAAAACCCCATAATTCTATCTAAAATCTAATCCTTGTTTGAACGTTAATCTTATTATTAACCTTAAACTTATAATATATATAATGGAATACTTCGGATAATCTTTTATATCACCTTGTAATGCTTATATCCATGTGAGTATTTCCATACCCATTTTTCTTATTTTCACACTTTGGGGTGAAACATGTTAACTTATATCATTGCACTTGTAAACTTATTTGAGACTTGTAAACTTTATGGCAATTCATCATGTAAGGTTGTGGTTAGTTGAATTTTTGTGGTTACCATGTTATGGCGTTATATGTATAATCATTAACTATTGCTAGCCCAGCGAAGTCATAGATCTATGGCCAGACAAGCCTGCTTGGTTGATCCAAGTACACTTAGCTGATCGTATATACTTTTAACGTTTGAGACTTGTAAAACTTTATCAGGTTTGATTGTTGCGTTGTTCATAACATCCCTAATCACCTTATTCACTAACTTATGACTTGAATTGGCATCTTTTATATATTCTATGTATTGAAAACTATGGTATGCTCACCAACATTTTTATATTGACCTTTTATTTTTAACATGTTTCAGGAATAACCCAAGTATGCGTTCTACTCTTTGAAGCTTATCTCACTTAGAACTGGACTTAGAGAAATAAACAATGATCTTGTTACTTTCAACCTTGTATTCATGATGTATCTTTGTTTGAGCCTTTTACTTGTATTGTTACAATTGAATCTTGATTAATATATTTGGAATTAATAATAGCGTTATGTGGCTATGAACAATCATAAATCTCATACTTCGACAATTCCGCCGTCAAGGTTGGGGTGTGACAGCTGTGAACAATCGTAACCCTCACATCTCGACGTTTCCGCCGTCAAGGTTGGGGTGTGACATAGGTTATTAGAAATGGTGACCTAGACTATAGCGTATGCATGAGCCTTATAGAATCATATTTCAATTCTTGTAAAGATGTATGGTTTGCATGCTACATAATGCTATTCCTTCTTATGTGCAACATGATGCCTTAGCATAGGATTGCTTTATGTATGCTTAAACTTTGTTACCTGTCTCCCCTAGACTTATCTTTGGCTCTTTGATTCTCCCCGACAAATGAAACTTCCTAAACTTATTCTCGACGACATGTGTAATCTACACTTATTATCGCGGGTTTAATTCCTTAGAATCTATGTCTAATCTTTGAAAATCTCATCAAGGTTTTGATTTCATGAACCTAAGAAATTTGTGTGACCATAGACACCTGTATTCTGGATTTCCTGGCAAAAGGTCTTCGGGCTAAGGCAAACATATTGTATAAATCTCATTACGAGACCAGTTATGCTTACCTGGGGATTTCTAGGATGAGTGATAAACTATGATCAACATACACAAGTTTCGAAGGCCAATTGGTCAATTTACCTTGACGTGTCAACGTTTTCAAATGATAATGCATTACCAAATGGAACCATCATATTTGTATTTTAAAAAAAATATATAAAAAGCCCTTGACTCCTTGAACTGGTTTATCACCGAAATTCTAATATTTTCTTATTCTTATCTTACAGGATGTTCTCATTAATATTGAACTCGTTTTACTCCTCAAATCTTACATTTAAATATCGTTATACGTTGTGCGCCTTATGTAACTATTTTTATACCTTGACCAACGTGCAAATGGATCTTAATATATCCAAAGATATTGGTCGTCTAAACCGAATGGTTTTCAAAACTTAAAGTTGTTACCTAGGGTTTTCAAATGTCCTTAAAGTGTGTCCCATAACTGAAATCATGCAATGCCGAAAGGTGGAATACCTGCATCTCGGGATACCTTGTCTACGCAAGGTATACACATAAATCTGATTCGACCGTTGGATCCGTTTATCTGATGTGGAATTCATGAGATGGGTGTTCGCTTATAGGTACGCGTGTCTTCCGTAAAGTTGTGGTTGACGTAACACTTTGAGAAGTCAACGTATTTCCCTTTTATTTTGAACCGAACGTTTACATCCCATTGTTGCATTGAATCATTTTCGTCATTGATCTCGTTTTCCTGATTTAAACCATTATCTCGACCAAGGTCTGACAAGACACTTGACAGTTCCTGGTGCCCCTAAACAGAATAGGTTAGTTGAGAAGATGAACATAACATTACTTAAAAAAGTAAGATGCATGTTACATGAGTCAAGACTGCCTAAGAAATTTTAGGCAGACCATCTTCATCAGCATTAAACATGATGGTTCCTATAGAGAAATGGTCTGGAGTTAAAGTTGACTACAATAACTTGAAAGTGTTTGGTTCTCTTGCCTATGCTCATGTTAAAAAGGATAAACTTGAGCCTAGGGAGGTCAAATGCATATTCCTTAGGTACTCACATCAGGTAAAGGGATATAGATTGTGGTCAATAGAGAAAGAAGGGGTGAAAGTACTAGTGAGTAGAGATGTAACCTTTAATGAGGAAGTGTTATATAAGGATTAATAAAGAATGCAGGTAACAGTAGTCACGATATTGGCGATTAGGAAGTAACAATTGAGATGAAGAATGCTGAGTTAAGAAGAGACTCAAGACCTGGTTCATCTGACAGTGATAAGTCAGGCGGTAACTTTGATGGCAATACCGAAGGAGTTACAACTCAGGGACCATCTAGTTCTGTTCCTCATAGCTTAGCTAAGAATAGAACTAGAAGGACTATCATCCCACCAGCTAGATGTAGATCAAGTGATACTGAAGACTTGTCTGCATTTATGTTTATGTCTGCACAACAAGAGAGCATATTAGAGCCTTTATCTTTTTATGAAACTGTGAGATCAGTGGATAAGGAAAGTTAGATTGAGGCTATGGAGGATTAAATGAACTGTTTCTATGAGAATGAGACATGGGTCCTTGTTGATAAACCTCACGATAAAAGGTTGATAGACTGTAAATGGTTGTATAAGTTGAAGGAGGGTGTGCAGGGTCAACCACCCAGGTTTAAAGCAAGACTTATTGAAAAGGGGTTTACACAAAAGGCATGTGTTGATTACAATAAGATATTCTCACCATTAAACATACATCTATCCGGCTGTTATTAGCTTTAACTGCTCAGTTGGATTATGAATTAGAGCAATTAGATGTTAAAACTACGTTCTTACATGGTTCATTGGATAAGACCATCGATATGAAGCAACCACTTGGATTTGAGGTGGAGGGTCAGGAAGATAAGGATACTAAAGGAGAATTTGTGTATCTTCTTCCATATGTTGATGATATGTTGTTGGCTTGTAAAAGTCCGGATGAGATCCAAGTTACAAAGCAATTGCTGATGAGTGAGTTTGATATGAAGGAACTTGGAGCTCTCAGAAAGATTTTAGGCATGGAAATATGCAGAGACAGAAGTGTGAGACAGTTGAAGTTAACTCAAACTGGTTATATCAACAAGGTTCTAAAAGGATTTTGTATGAGAAATTCTAAACCAGTGGTTACACCTCTAGCTTAACATTTCAAGTTATCCAAAAGAGATTCACCTATATCCGAGGAAGAAAGAAGTCAGATGGATAAGATCCCTTATGCCAATGCAGTTGGATGTTTGATGTATCTCATGGTCTGCACAAGGCCTGATATAGCTTATGCAGCTAGTATTGTGAGCAGATACATTTCTTGTCTGGGTAAGTTTCACTGGGAAGCTGTGAAGTGGATCTTTAGATACCTTAATGGTACTAAAGATGTTGGATTGGTATTTGGTAAAGATCTTAGTGCTGAAAGTGGTCTACTTGGAAATGTTGATAGTGATTTTGCTAAGGATTTAGACAATGGTAGATCAATGACAGGGTATGTGTTCACTTTGTTTGGAAGTGTGGTCAGTTGGAAAGCAATTTTGCAATCAACAGTTGCTTTATCAACTACTGAAGCTGAGTTTGTAGCTCTTACAGAAGCTGTCAAGGAATCTATTTGGCTAAAGGGTATAGTTACTGAGCAGGGTATTAACCTTTCTAGTAATGTGATTTTATGTGATAATAGAGGTGCAGTGCAGCTGGCTAAGAATCAAGTGCATCATGAAAGAACTAAACATGTAAGGGTTAAGTTGTATTTTATTAGGGATATGGTGAAGGCCAAAGAGGTTGAGATCAAAAAAGTTGATACTCTTGATAATGGTGTTGATATGCTTACAAAGTCATTACCAGGTCCAAAGTTTGAGTATTGTTTGGAGATCTTAAACATTGATTGAAGGTTAATCCAAGGTGGAGATTGTTAAAGATATGGGTTAAACTTCAGGGATTGAATATGTTATTTACTCAAAGTGCTACGACTTGAGTTATTATGTCTATTAATAACTACAGGGACTAAACATGTTAATGTTTTGGTAGAAGGTGTTAATTGTAAACTAGTTGTTAAGTTTGTTATCTTCGAAAGGTACAGTGTAAGCTTCGGAAGTTATGATTTAGCTTCGGAAGATGTATTTTTCGAAAGATATATATAGAATAGTTAGTTGATCATTAGTAGATGATCGTTCTTCTTGTTTTCTATTGTATTTCATTCTTGTTTTCATTTCCATAATAAGATTTGGTAATTCTTGATTGTTCTTGATTGATTTTCGATTTAGTGTCCATCAGGAGGAGCTGGAGGCGAAGAGGTGGTGGTGGGTGGCGGGGGGGGGGGGGGAGGTAGTGGTGGATGGCGGTGGGGTGGAGGAGGTGGGTGGTGGTGAAGGTGGTGTTGGTGGTGTGGTGTTGGTGGTGGTGTCGGAGATATTACCGGCGGTGGCGGTGGCGGTGGGCGTGGTGGCGGTGTCCGTAGGCAGGTGGTGGCAGTGGAGGGGTGGTGATGGTGTTCTTGTGTGTGAAGATAGAGAGAGAAAAAGATAGAGGAAGGTAGAGAGAGAAAGAGAGGTGTGGGGTGGGGTAGGGTGGGGTAGGGTGGGATGAGTTTTAATATTCTTTTTCTATTATTAAGGGTAAAAAGATTAAACTATTCTCATGTGCAAGGCACATGACCTGACTTAACGACCAAATTTAATGTCGGTTAGAGGATATAACGAAATGTGCAAACTTTTAAAACATAAATGATGTTTACTGTAATTTCCTTAGTTTAAGGACAATACCTGAAATTTACAACAAACATAAAGAACGAAAAATGTAATTTACTCTATTGTTTTTTTAAATCTCTTTTACATAACATTGTTACTCATATTAGTTAGTTATTAGTAGTTAAAAGAAAATTTTGATTATTATAGGTAAATGTGAGTTAATAATATGACTATGTTTAAATTTAAAATGTCCTGTTAACAACGGTTAAAATAGATATAACTCTTTATATCAAGTCATTATATTAGCATTTCTCTTAACACTTGTCTTTTTTAGTTCATGGCGCACGTATTTTAAAGGCCTCTTGGCAGTTGGCACCCTTCTATCGTACACTTTTGCATTGTCGATATATGGCTCGATCGTAATGTTCTTGAAGTTTTTACTCAGTATTTCTAAAATTTGCTTCAATTTGTTGTTGTTACAGACATCATGATTGATTTTGAAATTTATAATATAAACAATTGTTATATTTAATATTTACATCACATGCTGTTATTATATTGATATTAAAATAAGAATTGCATATTACGTGTGACCATGTACAGCTAACACCTATAATTGTAAGGTATTAATAAATAATCTACCTATTCTAATAAAAGGGTAACTAGGAATGACACATGTCAACATCACATAACTAGGGATGCCACATGCCAACACCACATTCATTTTTAATAAAATTTTCCCACTTCTCTCTCTTATTAAATAACTCCATTAATTACTAATTATATTATTGAATTCTTTTTTGATTAAAATTATTTTTAGAAAAATTTAGAAATAGATACTTTTTGATGTTTATTTCTAGAGAAACAAATTTTTATTAAACAAATTTTCTAAGGCATCATACTTTTTTTTAAACACAAAATATTTTAAATTTTACATTTTTAACATGTTTTTAAGCGAAATGTTTAATTTATTTTTTTGGAAAAATAAAAAAGTTAAAAACAAAAATTTTTAAAGTTGATGTTATTGTTTTATTACTTATATTCCTTACTCATATATAATTTAAATTATATATTATTTTATAATTAATAAAATTTATTCTATTTAATATTATTTATTCAACTCGTGTAGTTCACGGGTTCACTAAAGCTAATTATATAATAAACTATAATTTTACAAGTGACACAAGTTGGGAAGCTAACGTACAGAACGCCCACTCTTGTTTCAATGATCAACCCCTTAAATGCATTGCATATTAAATGAGATAAATTTATAAGTTTTAATATGTTTTTTTAATTAATATTTTTTAATATTGATGTGGACAGTGTCGTGAATTTTAGTTTTTTTTTATTTTGTAATATAAACAACATATATTTTTTTTATTTTTTAATATAATTTCATATATTGAAAATTACGACTTCACATTTCTTTCTGAAACCTGATTACAACTAATGTATGAGTAAAAGAGTAATAGCATTATCAATTTAATACAAAAACTTTTTATTTAGAAAAAAAAGCAAAAAACATCTCATCCCACGTAAACAAATTTGAGTTGAATCAAAAAGAAGAAAACGAAATTGGTCTAGCTTTTTGTTTCCCTGGCTGTTTAATAGAAAAGATATCAATATTTACGAAACGAATATAACACCAACCATTTGGTTGAGTGTTAGACTGGTAGTCTTATCACTTTCTTTAGGGAGGTTGGGAGTTCGATGACTAAGGGTAGTAAAATGCTATTAGTGGGTCGGGTTTTACCGTAGTAGGCCGGTTTTATCGCAGTGTGCCTTGGGTACCAGGTTTTTCCTGAAATTGAGGGTTGGTGGGTTTGGGTTACCAAGCGTTGTCTGTGCTCCAAGGCATATGGGTGTCTTTTCGTCATTAAGGTACCCCGGGTAACCGGACTTTAATTAGTTGATCGTTCAAAAAAATATTTACGAATATATGATGATGTAACGGATACGATTCTACATTAAAAAGAATAAGATTGGGACAAAACACACGCTATTAATGAGTAATTAATTAAATGAAGCATATTATTCATGTTCCAGGTATATATCAAGAGATGTTACTTTTTGATTATTTTTTTCAAGAAAGATTTATATTGATAATTTTTTATGATTATAATAAGAGTGAATTGTTGTTTTTTCCCAAGTCATTTGGTAACATTTTCACTTTTATTTAAAAAAGATTTTTTTTATCTAGCTCCCCAAGGTTTTAGAAAGTTGTTATATTCATCAAAAAACACTAATTTCATATAATTTAAAATGTTAAATCATCTATCATTGAAAAGATAGTTATGTAACATATAAAGACTAAATCTTAATTTACATTAACATATTGTTATAATTTCATTCACGTGTTACTGTTTCATTCACGTGTTACTGTTTCATTCACGAAACCTAAATCGGGCATTTCATCCTTTCATACTCAATATTTCATCATGACTATATCACGAGATAGTTGGCTTTATCAATGAGGGAGAAGGATGGATTGTGTTTCTGGTGGTGGCCGGGAACCCATTGTGAAGGAGTTCCATAATATATAGACCATCTACTCCAGTCATCATTTCTCTTATATCGGGATTCAGTTCTACTCGATTATGGTTATGTAATTGAAGGATTTTGTTTTGTATTTTAAAGGGTAGTTTCATCAATTTACATATTTAACATTTTAAATTAAAAAGAGTTAACATTCTTAAATGAAAATGATAATTTTTAAACCTTTGGAAGCCAGATGCAAAAAAAAATCTTTTTTAAATGATAATGATAAATGTTATCAAACTACAAATAGAAAATCAATTCACTATTGTAATAATAATATAGTTCAAATAATAATTTGAACTGAATAAAATTAAATCTTTGTGCTTAAGGTTTTTTTAACGACAAATGTGTGATCTTGCTTCGGATAATGTGTGTATTTTAATCTGTCCACCAATCCGTTTTCCAACCAGGATCGCACCGCCAAACCCATTAGGAGAAAATCAATTGTTGAAAAACTTTCTGGCTCAACTCTAAAAATTTTACTCAAAAAAGACTTGAATGCATGACATTCTCATATTTATATGCAAGAAAATCAATTGCTGGAAAAACTCTCTGGCTCAACTCTCATATTTATATCCAACTCTCATATTTATATCCAACTCATATTTATATCTTAATCGTGTTATCTTTCTGTTTAAATATTGAGCCTTCTGGAAAGTAAATTTTTGTATGGATATTTTATTCACACAACATAACATGGATTATCATAACTCACTAACACCAATTTATCTTATGCAATAAACTAGAAACATGTTTTACTCGTTCATTTAGTGGATATGTGACCCGTGATATGTAGCGGGGTCATAAAAGTTAAAAGATTTAATATTTATTATTTATACGTATCTACTAGCCACCCAAAAATGATTATGTGCAAAAAGCTGATAAAAAATGTAATAGGAAAAATATTGTAAAAAATTAATACCTCAAAACATAAACAAAAATAATAAATGAGTTAGCGACTTTACAATAATTAACGAGCTCTGTTGTAAATTGATTAAGAAATTTTCACACAACTCGAAGGCTTAAGTATAAAACATAAAAAAAAGTCAGAAGATTAAATATAAATTTAACATAATTCGAATGCTTAAATATAAAATTTTAAAAACATAAGATGCGTTGGTATCATTTTAAAAAATAATAATAAAGAGAGAAAAAGTGTTGTGGGTAGTTTTAAAAAATCCTTAAAGGTTTAAATGTAAAATTAAAAAAACAAAGTAGGGTTTTTATTAGTTTTAAGAAACAGGAAATTATAATGATAATATCGAGAAAACATACACCTTCGTTATCGAGCCTTTTTTCCGAATTGTCTTAAACATTATTATATTTGGGTATTACTATTATTATAACTATGTATATTTAGTGATTGTATTCTTAAGTATTTAAATAAAATAATACTTAAATCAAATAGTATTAAGTTATAAAATATAAATAATAATTGTATATATTTAATATAAATTTGAAATATTATAAAGAAGATAATACTTAAAATAAATATATATAAATTAATATGTTAATTGAGAGAAATTTATTAAATATGAGCAAATTAAGAACCATTGTATACTTGTACTTTATTTTTAAAAAGTTGTATATTATATTTCTTAAATTTTAAATAAAATTATAAGTGTGTTCTTATCAAATGTTTTGTATAATAGTATAGATATATATATATATATATATATATATATATATATATATAGATTATTATTATCATCATTATTATAAAATTATTTAGTAATTATATAGTTAAATATTCAAATAAGATAATACTTAAACCATAAATTTAATTATTATTATTATTATAAAAATATTCAATATTTATATCGTTAAGTATTCAAATAAGATAATATTTATTAATAAATTTAATGTTAATTTAAATTATTTTAAATAATATAATATATAATGTCGGTAATTAAATTATCTTACATAATTAAATAATGTATAATAATATGTATTATTTAAAAGAATTTTATTAGATGAGGGCAAAATAGAAATACTTGCAAAGAACACTTGTACCTAATGTTTAAAAATTTATATTAAATATCTTAATCTTTTTTTATAAAACTACACATATATCCCAAGATTTTACTTTATATAATAGTATAAAGAGTTAAATGCTTTTTAGTCCCTGGTTTTGTCTGGTTTGTGCGGTTACGGTACCTGTGTTTTTTTACGGTTACAGTACTTTAATTTTAAAAAAATTGCTAAAACGACAATTTCGTCTAATTTCCAACTTGACGGCGTTAACTTGCAGGGGTATTTCCGTCTTTTTACGTGCTTGTCTTTTAAACCCCCTAACCCCCTTCACACACATATACATAATACATCTCTATATCTCTCTCTATATACACACACACACATACATACATCTGTTGAACAGAGATCGAAGTGAAGAAGAAGAAGACGACGATGGGAACTGAGTTGATATTCAGAGGCCAGTGTCACACCCTCAATTTTCACAAAGGGGTTTTACCGTTAGGTGTGTGACAAACCAGGATCTCAGACACGGTCATATCAAACGACACTAAATGAATTTAAAAATAAACATTTGACTTCAATCAGAGTAAAGCATAAACGAAATAAACATCGGTGCGGAAGCGAATAAATGAAATATAAACCAAAACTGAAAGTTATAAGTGCTAAGTCAAAACAACATGTTCAATGCAAGTAAATAAGTTTGATGATGCATGTCCTGAGTGCGTTCCTTAATCATGCATCGTGAGCTTAAGCGTCCTGTTACCTGAGAAAACATGCTAAAGTGTGTCAACAAAAGTTGGTGAGTCCACAGGTTTAGTCAACAAATAATGGTCAGAAAATGCAGCTTTCTCTACTTTGTTACATTTATTACATGATCATAAAATACGCAGCGGAAATGATAAATTATATACATTCTCATTCATTCATAAAAGTCATTACATCATTGACTCGATTACAAAATGCAGCTTTCTCTACTTTGTCTCTCCTCATAGGATCATACAGCGACCTCTAGAGGAGATATTAAGTTCAAAAAACATAAAAAAAATTATTTTTATACTAAAGAATATTCCTTAGGTAATTCCGTACATCGGAACCCTGACGGAATACTCTTGACACTCTCATGCGACATATTTCGTTGCATGTGCTACGCGCACGCTTCCAATGCGTGGCGAACTTATCAAAATCTAAAGGAGATTTCTTGAGTAATCTCGTTTATTCAGATCCTCAAGAAATCTCATAATGACATGCAACGTGATGTGTTGCGAATATTATGGACCCGCAACCCATGACGTTGCAGCATTATCAACTGGAGAATGCCATCCCAAAAGAGCTGAGTAGTCGCCTCGTGCCATCCTCAGCAACACTACCTGCGAACTGGAAAACACATAAAAGTCAGCGTTGCTGAGTGAGTTCTAGTTTTATAATAAAACATACTTTCATTCTCATTAACTGCTCTTTCATACATGTGTTCACACATCATACGTACACGTAGATAATATTATTATTATCTCATCATTCATTACTTACTTTCATTCATGTACTCTTCATCATTCTCATTTACTTTCATACATACATACTTCACGTACTTTCGTACGTACTTTACTTTCATTCTTACATTCATTACTTACGTTTGAACATTCATTACATTCATTCATACTTCTTTACTTTCGTTCGAACGTTCATTACATTCGGTGACATGTACAATACCCCACTTTCATCATACATACTATTGGTGCTGGACCTGTGGTGGTTAGCCACGAACGTTGTGCACAAAGCTGATCCAGTCACCTGGGGTAGATACATGCACCACTTATCTTTCACTTCACTACTAACATACGTTAGCTGAGTCTGTTGCAGCGCGCGACTGCTCACCTCAGTGACAATCTTATGATTGCCTGCTAACCGAGTCTCTTGCAACACGAAGTTGCTCACCTCATTATCAATCTCAATGATTGACCCGATGTACATCCTTCGGGGTAGCTAACCCGTACACCGTGAGCTAACACCTGCCAGGGGTGTGCACCTCCTTCATTTGCTTGCAAGCCTTTCTTACTTTCTTTCATTAATGCATGCATTCATTCATCATGTTCCTTCTTTCATTATCTTTCACTTTACGTTTTTAATACATTCGTTTCTTTCGTTCATTCATTCACGTAAAGTTATTAAAGATAAGACACATATACATAAGGAACATACATACTTACATATCATCAGTATTCACCATCTATCATGGCAACATCATACTAACATACATACATCATACATACACTTCTACATTCACTCACATCAGCCCTGTCGGGCGACTGAACTACCACCAGTCGCATGTCCTCCATGCGACTGGGTCATGCGATTGGGCTACTCATGCGAATGGGTACTCAAACGTGCGATTGAACTTCCTTCCGTACGACTAGACACTCGGCGACTGGGTTATATGCGACTAACTCTTAACCGTGCGACTGAACTACTCTGCGATTGAGCTTATGCGACCGAAATCCTCAGTCGCATCACCTACCGTGCGATTGAGACTCAATCGGGCGCCTGAGCCTCAGTCGGGCGATTGAACATCAACTATTACTCATTCGGCCGAATGGCCCTTCAGTCGCATAACCCTAACTGGGCAGCGACTGGAGTTCTTCATGAACAGCAGTCGCGAAACCCCGTCCCCCCAGTCACCATAAACCCATTTTCAGCCCAATTCAACCCTCCCAAGCCTTAGGGATTCCTACTAGGACCTCATACAAGCATATACTAGTCCTAATTCATACCATAAACACATTACTCAAGATTTACCCAAATGGGTCAAACTTTCACTATTTCAAAACTAGGGTTTTAATGTGTTTCCAGCCCAAAATCGTTAGAAAACATGTAAATGAGGGGTCCTAGAACTCACATTATCAGGTAGAAGTTGATGAGCTTCGATTTGGCTAGAGCTCACGATCGATCTTCTCGATCGAACTCGGGCAGCAATTCCCTCTTTCTTCTCTGTTCTCTGTCGCTCAATGCTCTCTCCCGACTGAAATGGGGAGGGAGAATGGAGCTTACCCCCCTTTTATCCCACTTCTCGTCGCATCTGGTCCAGGGGCGATGGACCTTCAGTCGCATCAACACTATGCGATTGGCCCCCAATCGCACATGTTCCTAGGCGGCTCATACTCCATTCGGGCGGTTGACTGAGGCTCAGTCGCATAGCCTACCAAGAAGTCAAACTTCCGGGTGTTACAAGTCCACCCCCCTTATTTTAGGTTTCGTCCCCGAAACCTGTTACTCTTCGAACACCGTGGGTAATGCTGCCTCATTTCTTCTTCTGTTTCCCACGTCGACTCGGATCCCTTCCTGTGCCGCCACTGTACACGCACAAGGGAACCACTTTATTTCTCAACCTCTTCTCTTTGCGATCGATATCGCCACTGGTTGCTCTACATAATTGAGCTTTTCGTCTACTTCGATATCATCCAGTGGAACGACCATGTCTTCGTCCGCCAAACACTTCCTCAGATGAGACACGTGAAAGTCGGGTGGATTCCACTTAGTTCATCTGGCAAATCTAACCTATAGGCCACCTCTCCTACTCGAGCAATGATTCGGAAAGGGCCTATATATCGCGGACTCAACTTACCCCGCTTCCGGAATCGAATGATCCCTTTCCAAGGTGAGACCTTCAACATAACACGATCTCCCACCTGGAACTCAATCGGTCTGCGTCGTTTGTCGGCATACGATTTTCTGTCGGTCTTTGGCCGCTTTCATATACACTTTAATTCTTTCAAGCTTTTCAGTCGTAGCCTCTACCACTTCGACGCTTCCCAATTCTTTCTGACCAATTTCACCCCAACAGACGGGTGTCCTGCATCTTCTACCGTATAGCATTCATAGGGTGGCATGCCGATACTGGCATGATAACTGTTGTTGTATGAGAACTCAGCTAACGGTAGATGGTCATCCCAACTTCCCCCGAAGTCAATAACACATGCTCGGAGCATGTCCTCCAAAGTCTGAATGGTCCTTTCAGACTGACCATCAGTTTGAGGATGATAAGCCGTGCTAATATGTAATCTCGTCCCCATAGCATCGTGGAATTTCTTCCAAAATTGGATGTAAACCGTGTGTCGCGATCAGATACAATCGACACCGGTACACCGTGACGAGTCACAATCTCTTTGATGAAAAGATCAGCCAACTTCTCGGACGAATATGTCTCCCGCATCGGTAAGAAGTGAGCACTCTTCGTCAATCGATCCACAATCACCCAGATCGTATCATACCCTTTCGGGGTACGTGGCAGCTTTGTGATAAAATCCATGGTGATGTGCTCCCACTTCCATTCCGGTATGTCCAACGGTGGATCTTTCCATACGGCTTCTGGTGCTCCGCCTTCACTTGCAAACACGTGAGGCATTTACTCACATACTCCACCACATCGCGTTTCATACCCGGCCACCAATAATCTTTCTTCATATCTTGGTACATTTGGTAGCACCGGGATGAATGGAGTATCGAGACTTATGAGCTTCATCCAAAATCTTCATTCGCAGATCCCCAAGACGAGGAATCCACATACGCCCAAACCGAGTTCTAACACCCGTTGCGTTCTCACCCAACTCCGCGACCAGACCTCTCATTCGTTCAGAGTTAAGATGTTCGTCTTTCAAAGCCTCATCTTGGAACTCTTTGACCTGCTTCATTACGTCGGAGGTCATGATGCTGGTACGCCTTCACCCCTCAGATTGGCTCGGGCCTCTCTTTTCGGCTAAGGGCATCCGCCACAACGTTGGCTTTGCCGGATGGTAATGGATCTCACAATCATAGTCTTTTATAAGCTCCAACCATCGCCGTTGCCTCATATTCAGATCTCTTTGCTCGAAGAAGTACTTCAAGCTTTGTGGTCCGTAAAGATGGTGCACTTCGTCCCGTACAAATAGTGCCGCCAAATCTTCAACGCGAAAACCACAGCTGCTAGCTCCAAGTCATGAGTAGGGTAATAACCTCATGAACTTTCAGCTGTCGGGATGCATAGGCTATCACCTTTCCTCTCTGCATTAATACACACCCCAACCCCGAGTAGGAGGCATCAGAATAAACACCAATCTTCACTCCCCTCGGGTAACGCCAATACTGGAGCTTGGGTCAATCTCGTCTTCAGTTCTTCAAACGCCTTCTCTTGAGCTTGACCCCATACAAATTTCACATCCTTCCGGTCAACTTTGTCAGTGGAGAAGCAATTTTGGAAAAGTCTTGGATAAACCTTCGGTAGTAACCCGCCAAACCCAAGAAACTACGATCTCGGACGGCGTCTTCGGAGATTTCCATTGCATACTGCTTCCACTTTCGCCGGATCGACCATAATCCCGTCCGGATTTACTACATGACCCAAGAATTGAACTTCACGCAACCAGAATGCGCACTTGGAGAATTTAGCATACAACTTCTCCCTTCTCAACGTCTCCAGAACTTCGCGAATGTGACCGGCATGCTCAGTCTCACTCTTTGAATAAATCAAGATGTCATCAATGAATACAATCACTGATTTATCCAACATCGGCCGGCACACCCATTCATCAGGTCCATAAAAGCAGCTGGCGCGTTGGTCAGACCAAATGACATAACGAGGAACTCATAATGACCGTAGCGCGTACGAAAAGCTGTTTTAGGGATATCCTGCTCCTTCACCTTCAGTTGATGGTAGCCTGATCGAAGATCTATACGTGAAAACCACTAGCACCCTGAAGTTGATCAAACAAGTCGTCGATCCTCGGCAAGGGGTGTCTGTTCTTACTGTCAGCTTATTCAACTCGCGGTAGTCGATGCACATCCTCATACTACCGTCCTTTTTCTTTACAAACAGGACCGGAGCACCCCAAGGTGAGATACTCGGTCGAATAAACCCTTATCCAACAGCTCTTGTAACTGCTCCATCAACTCTTCATCTCTGTCGGGGCCAATCGGTATGGTGCTTTGGCAACAGGTTGGGGCGCCTGGTACTAAATCAATCTGAACTCGATCTCTCTGTCAGGTGGCATCCCGATAAGTCTTCCGGGAACA
>JABSNV010001138.1:0-32500 GCA_024085815.1 Flaveria linearis
TGGAGGAAAAGGTGGCTGTGGAATAGAAGAAGGTGAAGAAGAAGTAGTAGGAGAAGGAGTAGTAAATTGAAAATCATCAAAAAGTGGACCAAGAAAGTCTAAGGCAGAAAAAGAGTGATGGATTATCAGAGGGAATAGATGGGAATATGTGTTCCAGAAAAATGACATTTCTTGAAACAAAGGTAGATTTAGTAGAGAGATTGTATAATTTGTATGCTTTCTTGCCCATTGGATAGCCAACAAAAATGCAAGGAACAGCTCGTGGTTGAAACTTATCCCTGCCTTGTTTAAAGTTGAGGCATAGCATAGACAACCAAAAGATCTCAAATGAAAGTATGAAGGAGATTTATTGAATAAGACTTCAAAAGGTGTTTTGCCATCAAGAATAGGTGTAGGAAACAGGTTAATGAGATGAGTAGCTGTTAAAACACAATCACCTCAAAAAGAAGTGGAAGTTTAGATTGAAATAATAAAGCCCTTGCTGTTTCAAGTAAGTGCTTATGTTTTCTTTCTACTATCCCATTCTGTTGTGGAACACCTACATAACTTGTCTGATACAATATCCCTTTACTAACAAAATAAGCAGCTTGAGTAGAACCACTACCCAATTCAAATGCATTATCAGACCTAATGCATTTGACTGTAGTACCAACTATGTTTGAACCATCTCAACAAAACCTTTTAGAGTCTCAAAGCATTGTTCTTTGTTGATAATAGATGTGTCCAAGTGTTTCTACTGAAGTCATCCACAATGGTAAGAAAGTATCTAAAACATTGTAGGTAGCAGTATTATAAGGACCCCAAACATCTATATGAATGAGCTCAAATGGTTTAGTGATTTACTAGTACTATCAGAAAAAGGAAGACAATGATGTCTTGCCTTAGGGTAAATATCACAGGGTGCAAGTGAATCAAAGTGTGTAAAAAACTCAACTGTTTTAATCTGTAAAGTGGCAAATGCCCAAGTCTACAATGCCAAATTGTACTGTTTAGTACATTATTACAAGATAGGACAGAATTTGAAAACAAATGAGAAGATTGATGATGTTGAGGTGTATGTAACATGTACAAACCATGTGACAACCCGAAAATTTTTTTTATAATATTTATGAGAATTTACAATTATTTTTATATTTTTGTTATTATTTAATGATGATAAATAATAATAAAATAATGAAAATAATAATAATAATAATGATATTATTAAAAATAATAATATTAATAATGATAATAACATAACAATAATAATATAATAATAATATTAATAAAATAATTTATAAAATTATTCAACCTAATTTAATAAGTCCAGGGGTAGTTTTGTAAATGTTGAAACTTGTTTTAAAAGGTTAACACATGAATAATAAGTTTTAAAAGTACAGGGACCATTCTGTAAATTATTTAAAACCCAACCCCATACCCACCCGTCGACCACCTCACCGTCCGGCCGCTTTCCGGCCAACTCCGGCGACCCCCCAACACCTAAAACGAATGCGGTTTTGATCAAATTAATAATCCCAACACAATCTCGTGGATAAACCGAACTCGGGCCACTTTTCAATTTAAGAATTGGTAGTGCAGTTACCACCAAACAGACCACCCACATTTTCGACCAAATAAACCGGCCACGATCACCACTAACACCAATAATCGTTTAAATTAATTGAACCTGAACGGCTATATAACTGTTCCTAATCGAATGCGACTTTCAAATTCATCTAAACACACCACACACCATCATCGATCACCACCATTGTCGCGGACCTGCAACTCTATTGAACACCACCATCCGGCCTTCATAACTTGCAATAAACATAGGGCTTTCGATCATTAGCACCATTAGAAGCTACCTGTGTGATTAATTTGATTATTATCATCAATTGCTTGCTATTCGAATTCACCTCGGTCGCGACTTGTTCTTCAAAGAGTTCAGCACCAAATCGCTTCCTATCTGGTAATTAAACATGCATACATACTCGATTTCTCATGGGAACAAAAGCCCCATGAATAATTTCATTAACAATCGTGTTTGGTGCTTCAATTTGATTCAAATTGAAACTAGGGTTTCGGGATTTGGGGGAAATTGGGGATTTGTTTGAAAGGTTGTTTTTAAGATTTGGAAATGGGTATCTAACGCGGCCACGGCCCTTGGTTTACTGGTTCTATGCTTGCTTGCCAACTATGAGGTCACGGGTTCGAACCCGGCCTCCAACATTTATTTTTTTAAAAGTTTTTTGAGCCTTTTAAAAATACGGAAAAATTACTAAAAATTATAAAATAATTTATAAACTTTGTCTATTCTGAGTATTATTAAATTATTTTCTGTTAAATTTATTTCATTTAAAAACCTTAATAATTTTTATAAAACATTATTTACAAATTTCATACACAATTATTTCTATAAAAATATCTTTAAATTTTATTTAAAACTCTAAGAGAATGTTATAGCTAAAATCTAGACTTAAAATACCAGTTTATTATTCCAACCATTGTTTATTTAAGTGGTCGATTTAATCGTGTTTATTTTTAGTTAATTACAAATCTTAACTTAACTTTAATAATATTAAATTCTTATAAATATTATTTTTGTCTCGTATTTTATAATCGTTCTACAAAAATTGGCATCGTTTGTTAAATATAAATGACAAAACCCCAAACCACAAATAAAACCCTAAACCTCGATTTAACGTTGATCGTATTATTAAACTTAAATATTGTAACATATATATATATAATCGACACCGATTCGTGAGACGCGAAACCGTACAGTTATTATACTTATAATTAATAATTGATATTAATTATATATATATATACTGAATGAAACACAGGTTAATTGGAAACCCGATCCTTTGTGTTTACAATTACTTGTTGCTCTACACTCGAGGTGAGTTCCACGGCCCCTTTTTACTTTCTTTTTGGGGAGGAAACATGCAAACACTATTTTTATCATGGTTGCCAGTATTATTGATATCGCTTGTTATGTTAGTGGGAAACGCATTTGAAAGTCCTTACAGTATCAAACCGTTAGTAACGCGATTAGCGAGGTAATTTTGAGTAGTACTACTGGGTCTGACAAACCCCGCCCGGGCTAGTCGCGCTAGCTTGATTGGAGGTCGAATGGGTGCTAAATTGACCTGTAACGATTGCCACGGTCGGTTTAAGACGTGGTGGAAAGGCACTAAACACACACAGTCAGCTTCGGTTTGAAACACTAACTAACTTGTTTATAGGCTCGCGACCTATCGATATGCTTTATATACTAAACCATGTGAAACACTTTTTGGACACAGTTCTGGTTGATGAAACATATGAAACGCTTTCTGGTACATTTCTTGTTGATTAAAACCTGTGGACTCACCAACTTTATGTTGACACATTTTAACATGTTTTCTCAGATCACAGAAACGCACAAGATTAAGAACTCAGCTAGAATGCATGCATGGCATACATCACAACACAACTGGTTTAATTTGTGAAACGCTATTGATTCTTATGATTGAAACGCATGTTGAAACGACTCACTGTTGATTTCTATATTTGAAACGCTTCCGCAAGTCTGAAACATTCATGTTTGATTTAAACAACTAATTACTTAATGTTATGTTTTGTAATTACTGTGTTTGGTGTAACTGATGCTTATCTGAGATCCTGGTGTGTGACACGCCTGACGGTAAAACCCGTTAGCGGATTTTAAGGGTGTGACAGATTGGTATCAGAGCATTAGTTATAGCGAACTAAAATGGACTTTGCATCCCATTTGCATTGCATTTTAGACTACAGCTGGATTTGCATTAGTTACACACACATAGATTACTAAGCTGTACTTATTAACTTTAGATACCCGAGAACTATTGCTGTGACACATAGATACCTGAGGAAAAGAAACTGATAACTCGGAGAACTGTTGCTTTAACATATTTCTATGACACATAGATACCTGAGGAAAGAAACTGATAACTCGTGCCTTTATTTCTCTCTAAAAGTTTTATTCTATGAACCAAAGAAATTTGTGTGACATAGACACCTGTATTCTGGATTTCCTGGCAAAAGGCCTTCGGGCTAAGGCAAGCATATCGCATAAATCTCATTTCGAGACCTGGTATGCTTACCTGGGGATTTCTGGGATGAGTGATAAACTATGGTCAATACACAAGTCTATAAGGCAAATAGGTCAAGTATATTAAGTCTATGGATTTAATATTACCTGTATGTTCCTCTATGCTTATTCCTTGTCTCTATACCTGATACTATACATATGTGCTAGATGAATCTGGACAATACTATGATGTTAACTTGGGGTAGGTGAAGCTAAGGGTGATCATGCAAGGCAAATTACCATTACGGGTGCACACGTAATTGCAATTCGTCGTGCATGAGAAGTCTGGCTAATCTTACCATGAGGTAACGATCATGAGTATTACAAGTTTCTATTCTATACCCTAGGTGCTAGGATCATAATTCTAGTAAGACCTTGTTAAGGGTAATAAAACATTACTAACACTTGCTATTACTTAAGTCCTATCCTACTTAGAGCCTTCATAGTGTTCCAATCATTTTAAGAGACATTCCTCCACTTAGTATTTCGGTAACTGAGGAATTGATTGAATACTTAGAATGGAAGTGGACTACAGGAAATATAGAAGAGTGATGAAACTCATTGTACATATTCTTTGGGATGATGCTAAGGAAAATTAGGGTGTCGTGTAACCGGTTTAAGCACATTCTTAGTATACCGGTGATGCTTATATATAGGGTTATTGAGGTGAGTTCAAAGCCTTGGTGATTGAGTACTGTTACTTAAGGAATGAAATGCAAAAGTTGGAAGTGTAATTCTAAAATCGTGCAATGGTAGGGTTAGGTTGTGCTCTTTATACTGAACACTCCATGAATTGACAAAGCTGATGTCATACCTTATGACATTAGACCAAATAGAATTAAGAAGGACACTAGGCAAATCTAGTGAGTAGTAGAAAGAAGTTGGAAGGTTGAACAAGCAACCTAGCGGTAAGGTAGACAAGAATGCTAATGTTGTAAACCTAGCTATGTTGGTTAATACGATTAAGCTAAAATGCGTTAAACGGGGACATTAAGGAGGTTGGAGTTCCGACCATTACCATAAGTGTGCCCTAGGTCGATTAGGACCCAAGGACAAGTTAGAAGCAATCAAAATAGGAAATGGCTATAGCTAGAAAGTAAGAACAGTTAAATTATGGAAATATTGACCGAGAGGTCAAGACACTCAAACACAGTCGTATCCCTATTGTCAAAGTTCGATGGAACTCCCGACGTGGTCCTGAGTTCACTTGGAACGAGGGACGAAATAATGCGCAAGTATCCTAACCTGTTCAAGGATGTTGCCAGTACATCTTAATTTTCGGGACGAAAATTCCTCTAACAGGGGATAATGTGACAACCCGAAAATTTTTTTTTTTATAATATTTACGAGAATTTACAATTATTTTTTATATTTTTGTTATTATTTAATGATGATAAATAATAATAAAAATAATGAAAACAATAATAATAATAATAATGATATTATTAAATAATAAATATTAATATGAATAATAATAACAATAATAATAATAATAATATTAATAAAAATAATTTATAAAATTATTAAACCTAATTTAATAAGTCCAGGGGTAGTTTTGTAAATGTTGAAACTTGTTTTAAAAGGTTAACACATGAAATAATAAGTTTTAAAAGTACAGGGACCATTCTGTAAATTATTTAAAACCCAACCCCATACCCACCCGTCGACCACCTCACCGTCCGGCCGCTTTCCGGCCAACTCCGGCGACCCTCCAACACCTAAAACGAATGCGGTTTTGATCAAATTAATAATCCCGACACAATCTCGTGGATAAACCGAACTCGGGCCACTTTTCAATTTAAGAATTGGTAGTGCAATTACCACCAAACCGACCACCCCACATTTTCGACCAATAAACGGGCCACGATCACCACTAACACCAATAATCGTTTAAATTAATTGAACCTGAACGGCTATATAACTGTTCCTAATCGAATGCGACTTTCAAATTCATCTAAAACACAACCACACACCATCATCGATCACCACCATTGTCGCGGACCTGCAACTCTATTGAACACCACCATCCGGCCTTCATAACTTGTAATAAACATAGGGCTTTCGATCATTATCACCATTAGAAGCTACCTGTGTGATTAATTTGATTATTATCATCAATTGCTTGCTATTTGAATTCACCTCGGTCGCGACTTGTTCTTCAAAGAGTTCAGCACCAAATCGCTTCCTATCTGGTAATTAAACATGCATACATACTCGATTTCTCATGGGGAACAAAAGCCCCATGAATAATATCATTAACAATCGTGTTTGGTGCTTCAATTTGATTCAAATTGAAACTAGGGTTTCGGGGATTTGGGGGAAACTGGGGATTTGTTTGAAAGGTTGTTTTTAAGATTTGGAAATGCGTATCTAACGTGGCCACGACCCTTGGTTTATGGTTCTATGCTTGCTTGCCAACTATGAGGTCACGGGTTCGAACCCGGCCTCCAACATTTATTTTTTTAAAAGCTTTTTGAGCCTTTTAAAATACGGAAAAATTACTAAAAATTATAAAAATAATTTTTATAAACTTTGTCTATTCTGAGGATTATTAAATTATTTTCTGTAAATTTATTTCATTTAAAAACCTTAATAATTTTTATAAAACATTATTTACAAATTTCATACACAATTATTTCTATAAAAATATCTTTAAATTTTATTTAAAATTCTAAGAGAATGTTACGCTAAAATCTAGACTTAAAATACCAGTTTATTATTCCAACCATTGTTTATTTAAGTGGTCGATTTAATCGTGTTTATTTTTAGTTAATTACAAAATCTTAACTTAACTTTATAAATAATATTAAATTCTTATAAATATTATTTTTGTCTCGTATTTTATAATCGTTTCTACAAAAATTGGCATCGTTTGTTAAATATAAATGACAAAAACCCCAAACCACAAATAAAACCCTAAACCTCGATTTAACGTTGATCGTATTATTAAACTTAAATATTGTAACATATATATATAATCGACACCGATTCGTGAGACGCGAAACCGTACAGTTATTATACTTATAATTAATAATTGATATTAATTATATATATATATATATACTGAATGAAACACAGGTTAATTGGAAACCCGATCCTTTGTGTTTACAATTACTTGTTGCTCTACACTCAGGTGAGTTCCACGGCCCCTTTTTACTTTCTTTTTGGGGGAGGAAACATGCAAACACTATTTTTATCATGGTTGCCAGTATTATTGATATCGCTTGTTTGTTAGTGGGAAACGCATTTGAAAGTCCTTACAGTATCAAACCGTTAGTAACGCGATTAGCGAGGTAATTTTGAGTAGTACTACTGGGTCTGACAAACCCCGCCCGGCTAGTCGCGCTAGCTTGATTGGAGGTCGAACGGGTGCTAAATTGACCTGTAACGATTGCCACGGTCGGTTAAGACGTGGTGGAAAGGCACTAAAACACACAGTCAGCTTTGGTTTGAAACACTAACTAACTTGTTTATAGGCTCGCGACCTATCGATATGCTTTATATACTAAACCATGTGAAACGCTTTTTGGACACAGTTCTGGTTGATGAAACATATGAAACGCTTTCTGGTACATTTCTTGTTGATTAAAACCTGTGGACTCACCAACTTTATGTTGACACATTTTAGCATGTTTTCTCAGGTCACAGAAACGCACAAGATTAAGAACTCAGCTAGAATGCATGCATGGCATACATCACAACACAACTGGTTTAATTTGTGAAACGCTATTGATTCTTATGATTGAAACGCATGTTGAAACGATTCACTCTTGATTTCTATATTTGAAACGTTTCCGCAAGTCTGAAACACTCATGTTTGATTTAAACAACTAATTACTTAATGTTATGTTTTGTAATTACTGTGTTTGGTATAACTGATGCTTATCTGAGATCCTGGTGTGTCACACGCCTGACGGTAAAATCCCGTTAGCGGATTTTGAGGGTGTGACAAACCAGCATCAATCTTACCAAGAACCACTGGCCTCTTCAGAGAAGGGGCCTGCAACAAACAAGAAGTAGATGAGAAAAATATCAGGCCATTTGTATCTCTACATAATCTTGAAATTGATAAAAGATTATGTTTGAAATCTGGTACAAATAGATATTGGACAAAGAAATTTCTGGTGTTAGATTATAGTACCAGTTTTGGTAATGGACAAAGAATGACCATTAGGAAGAAATATGAAATGAGGTTTAGAAAGAAAATGAAAATCAGAAAACAAAGTTTCATCAAAACACATATGATCACTAGCACCTGTGTCAATTATCCATTTGGATGTTGAATTTAAAATATGACAATTAACAATACGTGCAAAGTTTGCAAAATTGATGGTATTGTCATGATTTTCACTGATGGTTGCAGTTTGTTACAAGAGTTTGATCAGTTCATTATATTGCTCAGAAGTAAAGACTGAAAAGGCTTGTTGGAGTCTGCACCATGTGTGTGTGTAGTATCAGTATCAACTGAATCACTGATCACATTAGTTGCCATATGTTTACCTTTGGTAAACTTGAATTCTTTGGGAAAACAAATGAGTCTGTAACATATATTAGTTGTATGTCCTTGTTTCTTGCAATGAGTACATGTCACACTCTTAATTGTGTTTTGCCTACTAGTGGAATTTAGAGTGGAAGAATTGACATACATGGCTTCAGATTCATTAACAAACTGAGCAGAAGAATGGATCTCTTTTTGTTGTTCATCTTGAATCAATAAAGCATAAGCTTGTGTAACTGAAGGTAGAGGTGTCATGAGTAAGATAGTACTTCTAATAGCATCATAAGTAGAATTAAGTCCCATAAGAAATTGAAACAAACATTGAGTCTCATCTCTCTTAGTAATTGCTTTTGAAGCACCACAAGTACAAGTAGAAATAGTATTCAAACTGCTTAATTCATCCCAAATACTTTTCAATTTCGTGAAATAAGTGGCAATATCATTGCTACCTTGAGAGATGTCAGACAAGTTCTTCTGCAACTGATAGAGTTTGGTTCCATTAGCTTAACCAAATCTTTCGTTTAAATCATTCCATAATTGTTCAGCAGTTGCAGTATAAATCACACTTCCACTTATTTCTCTTACAGAGTGTTGAGAATCCATGAAATCACCATGTCATTACACCTTTGCCATAAATCAGAATTTGAATCAGAAGCAGATTTAGGCAATGAGCCATCAACAAGACAAAGCTTGTTTTTAGCAGACAAAGCAATTGACATTGATCTCTTCCTTGCACCGAATCCAGTTCCATCAAAGATCTTAGAAATAAGCAATAAGCCAGGATGATCTGATGGATGAAGATAGAGAGGATTAGAAGAATCAATTGTGTTAGTAGTAGATCCAGAAGTCCCAGATCCAGACATAATTAATCGTATGAGAATGATTAAAAGAACCGATGAAGAATCGACAGACTGAAATTGAAATGATCGCCGGAAGAATGATCGGAAGAATGATCGGAAGAATGATCGGAAGAACAATCAGAATCGAAGTGTAACAAATTTTCAAGAGCGGTTAGGCTCTGTTACCATATCGTTTGAGAAATTGAGAGATTATGAAAATGATTTCATTCTGCGAAATAAAGATTACACAACTCCTTTATATACACAGCTTTAACTACTATTATCAAACTAACTCTAACTACCATTACCAAACTAACTAACTCTCGGTTAACTACCATAACAAATAATTATGCAAACACGTGAGAAGCACGCGGTATAGATAATGTCACTAACAAATACACACATTAAATCTATTAGTTATGAATTATGAGTTTTCATAAAATATGATTTTTTTTGTATGTTTTATAACAAAAGTAAAATATGTTAAGTTATTTAAGATTTTGAGAATTTATTAAAACTACTTTTCATTTAGATTGAATGAATATTCAAACCTCTACTCATTTTTCTCATTTCCCCTATTGATGATAAATCTCTAACTTCCTATTGGTTACAACTTTACTGCAAAATCATTTTTAGTCGGTATTTATTGAAATCAGTTGTCAATGTTTGTTACTAGGTGTGACGCCTTACACATATCCCACATCGGCCGTGGACAGAGAGATTCTTGGTTCATAAGGAATGTCTGGCCTCTAATATCAACAACGCGTTTTGGGGGTATTGACTGTGGATGAGAGGAGAACTCCACAGTTAAGCGTGCTCAGGTGGGAGCAATCCAGGGATGGGTGACCTCCCTGGGAAGTTTTCACCCGGGCAACCAAAAGCAAATCCGTGAGCTTCTCGTGGGCGAAGCGAACATATTGTTGGTGTGAGAGGCCGGGTGTTACAGAATGGTATCAGAGCTACTCCTGTGCCGTTCGGGGTGTGGGACATACCTCACCAAGGATGGTGACTTCTCGGGCTCATCGAGGACGATGAGTCCAAACAGGGGGTGCTTGTGATACCCTACACATATCCCACATCGGCCGTGGACAGGAGAGATTCCTGGTTCATAAGAAATGTCTGGCCTCTAATATTAACAACGCGTTTTGGGCGTATTGGCTGTGGATGAGAGAAGAACTCCACAGTTAAGCGTGCTCAGGTGGGAGCAATCCAGGGATGGGTGACCTCCCTGGGAAGTTTTCACCCGGATAACCAAAGAAAATCCATGAGCTCCTTGTAGGCGAAGCGGACAATATTGTTGGTGTGAGAGGCCGGTTGTTACACTAGGTGCAAGATATGGGATCACTTATGTTAAATAATACATACAATAACAATAGCAATACTCTCGTTATTCGTGGAAGATACGAAAGCAATCTCGTATACAATCCGAATGTAAGTAATAACTTGAAGAATTCTGTTCAACAGAGATCCCATAAATAGATTTTGTGTCTTCTCACAGACGAACACGTTTGTCTCCCAGGGTACAACAACTAAATGGTATGTATACTGTCGAAGATGTCCTCGCAACCAAGGTAACACATGATAAGAAAGTGTATTGAACAAGAGCATGCAGAGCAAATAATATTAGATATTCTTTAGAGAGAGTGTGTGTATGGTTTCTCAACACGTGTGGTTTTTTAAGCGTGTAATACAACACCCATATATATTGTTTTTTTCCCAAACCTAGAATGCAAATAGTCAATCACTTAATGTATAAATGAACTCTATTTAATTTTGGAATTACTTTTCATATTAAGACATACATTACTTATATTTAGTTGTGAATTAATATTTTAAAATTTAAACAGACTATTCGCTTCTGTATAGCGGAATCAACTACCATTCATTTGCAACTTGACTCGCACCGCAACATCTAATGACATCATAATATAGAGTCTATAGTGACTCGTTATTTATTTTCTTCAACCATACAACTTAAAACATAATATCTCACTCATCTTAGCTTCATTTTAGACATAGTTTGATATTTGATTCGTTTGATCCTCTAACATAAAGAATGCAAACTAACTAATAAATAATTATTTTATTAACAAACATAAATAATTATTAATGTCCAAAACAAACAAAACCATATTTTTCATTTAAATATCCAACAATACGTTCCTACGATTTCTTTGCGACCAGGTACTCCACTATATATATATATATATATATATATATATATATATATATATATATATATAATATTATATTATATATATATAGGGTTAGGTTATTTTCAGGATTTCATTATTAATAAGAACTCACAGAACTAATATTAACCATTGATTGTTTTGATCAATGGCTATGATTAAACATATTCACTAAATGTAAATTGTTGTGTTATTTAATTGGTTAATTTAAAAAAAGGGTGTATTAGTAATATGTTACATTATTTTCTCTCTCCAATTAGTTAGTAATTAATTAATTTTATTCTCTCTCCTCTCTCTTCTTTTATTTCTAAAACTTCATCAGTCACATTTGAAAAAAAAAACTTTAAAATTGATAATTAGTGTATGTGATACGTCATAATCAGTATTTGTTTAATCTTTGCATACGGAATTCGATTATTTTTTTTATTTTTCAAAGTGCTCGTTGATTTACATATATGTAAATCTTTAAACTGATCGTCTATTCAAACGTTAATATTTTACATATACATAAATTTTCAAATCAATAATCCATTTTTTAAGTTGATCTAGTATTTACATATATAAAAAATATCTTCATACTAGTAGTTTAGTTTTCAAACTTCTCACCCATTTACATATATGTAAAACTTTATTTCATCATTTATTTCCACATACATACAAGTTTTATATATGTGTGAATCAACTATTTACATATATGTAAGTCTTCAACACAAACTTAAACCAATCATAAACTAAAATTCAAGCTTATTAACATGCACTTGAATCAAAACATAAAGTCATACTCTAAATTTAACCAAACGGTCATTGAATTTGTAAGAAAATAGATTATTACATTTGTGCATGTAGAAAAAAATGTGTAGGTAAAAAAATCGTATATGCAAAATTAACAAACCATCTATTTTCATATTTTATAGGTAAAAAGATAACATATTATATTTGTTTACGTAACGAAATTGGATGCAAGGTTACTCAAATATATAATTGAAATATTCATTTATAGTCATAAATGCTTATAGATGGTAGATACAAAAATAAAGGTTTCCTTCCTTGTTCAATTGTTCCAAAATAAATAGATTTTTAATATATACATGCATTTAAATGATGCAAAATTAACTTAAAATAATATCTTTATACTGGTCATTTATCTTTTAAATACAATGATTACAGTGTTTCAACATAAGAAACAAAGAATGAGTAATAAAAATTAGGACGAAACTATGAATTAAAATATTGTAGGATGATTTTAATTTAACTACGAGAAATATTTGAAGAATATTTTATATATAAATTCTAGATACTAAAAAATTTTTAGGCACTTACATATTGCTAGCTTTTCATCCTTTTAATATTTAATTATCTACTAGTAAATGGACTAATACTTGACAATAAACTAAATCAATAACACAAAAACATTAAGTAGATATATTACCCAAATGTATGAATTGGGTTTATCTATGTATCTTTTGATGATTCATCTTGTTTATACAAAGAACGGTAAGCGAACTAAATATTGGACCAGAAAAAGCAATTTGCAATTCTGGATTATTGAATAGAATAATGTTGAAATCGATTTGCGTCAATTAAGGAAACTAGATTTTCATTAATCGAATGAACTTGTAAATTTTCTAATAATGAGGAGCTACAAATTAGGAAAGTGAAATTCAAATATTTGTTAATTTACCTTCTTATCCTTTATTATAATTAGTATAAAATAATACATATATAAATCAATGTTTAATATTAGTTCTCGTGGTTCTCACAATCTTTAGGAGTTCTGAAAAGATCCTACCCCTATATATATATATATATATATATATATATATATATATATATATATATCTATATAGATATATATATATATATATATATATATATATATATATATATATATATATATATATATATCTACCTATTCTAATAAAAGGGTACTAGGGATGATACATGGCAACATCACATAACTAGGGATGCCACATGGCAACACCACATTCATTTTTAATAAAATTTTCCCGATTCTCTCTCTTATTAAATAACTTCATTAATTACTAATTATATTATTGAATTTTTTTTGATTAAAAATTCTTTTTAGAAAAATTTAGAAATAGATACTTTTTTTAAAACACAAAATATTTTAAATTTTAAATTTTTTAACATGTTTTTAAGCGAAATGTTTAATTTATTTTTTTAGAAAAATAAAAAGTTAAAAATTTTTTTAAAAGTTGATGTTATTGTTTTATTACTTATATTCCTTACTCATATATAATTTAAATCATATATTATTTTATAATGAATAAAATTTGTTCTATTTAATATTATTTATTCAACTCGTGTAATACACAAAAAGTAGTAAATATATATATATATATATATATATATATATATGTTTTGTTTCATATAAAATTAACTTTTTATATACAATTAGTTTTATATTATGCTCGTCATACAAGAAAAAGATAGTGGAGTATCTATTATCTATAATAAATTTTTTTGAGATGCTACATGCCAACTTACAAGGTATTTTCATTTTATTTTTCCGCTTTTCACTCTTAATAAATGATAATGGTAATATAGTAACTAGGTTAGATACACTTGTGTTATATGTGTTGAAATACAAAGTTATATAATAGATTATATATATGTATTATCTAATATATATCATAGATAACATATCAATGAAATTATTATTTATAATAAACATATTTAAGTTATAAACAATAATATAAAAAAGAAAAGAAATTGATTATTCTCACACCACACAGACAGATATATATATATATATATATATATATATATATATATATATATATATATATATATATATATATATATATATATATACCCGTAAACCTATTTATATACCCTTTTAAAGTATTTTAGTTTTAACAATAATTAGATACAAATTAAACAAAATTTTAATAAAATTAAGTATAGCTAAAGTATTTGTAATAAAATATTATTTATTTCTAAAAAATTATATTAATTAGTATGATATTAAATCTACATTATCTAATAAAAAAATATTTATTTTGACACTTGTTAACCTCTTGACATACCTTTTTGTCACATGTCATTATTCTATACATACTCTCATCATTTTCCCCCTAAAAGGGCATTACAATAATTTAAACACTAAAACTAATCTATCTCTCTTTTTAAAGATCAATTTTATTAATCATAATATTTATCTCTCTCATCTTAAAATATTCTATACATACTCTCATCATTTAGTATCTTGTTAAAATTAGTTTTTACTAAGAAAATAATAAAAAATCACATCTTTTTATTAAAATAGAATTAATATTAAATTCATTTATATACTATGAAATTTTTAAAAACACTAAACCTTTGTGAAATAAAATATTTAAATCAGCCTTTTTTATTATAAAAAAGGTGAACTTTTCTAAAAACAATCTTATTAAAACAACAATAATAATTACAAGCAAGAGTTTTATAAAAAATATTTTTTTATAAAAGAATCTTAAAATAAATGTTTAAAAATGGAACTATTTAGATAAGAGAGTTAAAACAATAATATTATTATTTTATTTTCTTAACTATTACGTATATATAATTCATATCATATATTAAAATATCGTATCGTAAATCTTTATTTTTATTACTAACTATAATATGTTTAATGAATGAGTTTCTAGCCTATATATCTATATATGTATCTGTCTATTTGTCTATCTATCTATCTATAATAAAGAAATAAGATAATATGTGACGCAATCGTAAGCCTAATCATCCTAACTTTCTCATTTATTTCTATTATTAAAACTAATAACGAAACTAATAATATTACTCATATCATTTTCATATTAAAAAATGTATAATTTAATAAATTAAAATTATATTTTATTTAAATAAAAACACACTTTTTTAAAACAAAAAACAACGAACTTTTCAAAAAAAAAATTCGTTCTACTTAAAACAAAAAATTTAGAAACCATAATTTTTTTTTGTAAAACAAAAGTTTAAAAATTACATTATCATTTATTTACTTAAAATAGCTATTTATACGTAACTATAATCATATTTTATTTTCAAACATAGTTTTATAATTCATAATTTTTTTACTAATTATTTAATAATTTAGTTATTCAACCCGTGTAATACACTAAGTACTAACCTAGTAAGAGTTATATAGGATTTTTTTTGAAGTCAAGATTTTTAGTAAAATTGTAATTTATTATGGTAGTGACATATGGACGATTATAAGTGACGAGAACATGAACATGCTAGAAAATAATCATGTGTCTAATAATTATTTTGATTTATTACAGGAGATTTTGATTTATTAGAGTAGATTATATTATTTAAAACATTTCTAAATTAAAAAAAATGATATTGTAAAAATTAAAAACTAGTTTTTTTTATAGAAAAACATAATTAAAATGTATAAGACACATTTTTTCTAATTTTTATAAAGATGATTTTATTTTTTTAAATAAAATAAAAAAATGCCTGAAAGTTATAAAAAACAATTAAAAAAACACAATCTTATAAAGCGAAATTTTAAAGTGATATTATTGTTGCTTTTACTTGAAGTACTTAATTATACGTAACTTAATCATATCTTATTTACAATTATAATTCTATATTTTTTAAATTTTATTTATAAACTATTTAATATTTTATTTATTAAACTCGTGTATTACACGATGTACTATACTAATATGGTTATATAATCGCATATCACGGTTACTCTTATGCTATATGAAATGCGATAATTAGATTAAACTAATAAATAGTTGTTTAAGGCCCCAAGAATCCTATTCGCGTCTATCCCATTACTTGGTATAATGAAGCAAGATATGTGTTAACCTTATATAAGCGATGATTAAATTCAAATTTGATAATAACTAAAATCTTTTGTCTTCTTCGTACAAAGTTTTCCTTATTTTCAAAATATAATTTCACTACAATAACCATTCTAATAAAATAAAAAACAACCTATTATAATAATAATATTTTTTAAAAATACAATATGAAAACAAACTAAAGAAATTATCGCTGCTTATTCTCTATGCAAAACAATAATATGAGAACAAAGTAGACATTTTCTAGAAATATTTTCAAAACCATATACGTCTAAAAAAGCTAATATTTTTGTTGTCAATTTACTGACATATTCATACCATAAACCGAGCATAAGAAGATTCCAATTCAAGATTTTTAAATAATTAAATACCTGACAAATAAAGACATGTTTTTAAAAAACTATAAAAAGCAGGCTGCCTACTTTCAACCAAGACCAACTCCAATGTTCTACACTTAAATCCAACTTTGGCGCTGATTAACTTCGTAATCACCGGAAAATATCAACATCTTCTTGCTGTTTCCACCTGTTTTTCTCCATTAATTTTATTTCAAAATTCTTTGCTCCATCAATTCTTGAATAATATTAACATTATCTAGCTAGTCTTTATTTCTTTAATCATAACATCTATGAAGAACAAGTTAATGAACTGTTTTTGTTGCACTTCTAATGATGATCAAGAACCAAAGATCAGGTATTCTTTCATCAAATATCTCATTTTTACATCTTTTGATGTATTCCTATACTTTGAAATTGTATCTATCCAGATATTTGATTTCAACTTCTTGTGCAGTCCCCAAAAGAATAGGGATTACCCATGGAATATGTACACCCTCAAAGAGCTAGTGCACACGACGAATAATTTCCATAACGATAACAAGATAGGCGAAGGAGGGTTTGGTAGCGTTTACTGGGGTCGAACAAGTAAAGGCGCTGAGGCAATCTTTAATACCTTTTCATATCATAGTCTTAATGATCATATAGTTTATGCTGATTACTTGGTTTTTAACAAGTTCCATAATGGTAAAAAAAATTAATGATGTCTTGTAGTTGGCAGTGAAACGGCTCAAGTCCATAAACGCGAAAGCAGAAATGGAATTCGCAGTTGAGGTGGAGATTCTTGGGAGAGTTCAACACAAGAATTTGTTGGGACTGAGGGGATTTTATGCTGGTGGGGATGAAAGACTTATAGTCTATGATTATATGCCTAATCACAGCTTGCTCACGCACCTCCATGGAAAACTTGCGGCGGATTGTCTCCTAGATTGGTCACGACGAATGAGCATAGCCATTGGCTCCGCTGAAGGCTTAGCGTAAGTTCCTCCATACAATGAAACTTAAGTCCACACGACTCGAGTGCTACTAATCGGGGCTTTTGGGATTGCATTTATAAATGATTATAAGATCATTGTCTTATATCATAGCTTATAATAATTTTTCGGTGTTAAGCAACTCATTATCTATTTATTTTCAATTTGTTTGATCAAGTTGATTTTTAAGAGTTCGCTTTTAAAATGCAATCCCAAACACCCCCGATCATGATTCTACAGTATTTAGGGGGTGTTTGGGATTGTTTTTAAAAATAACTTTTTGACTTATTGACTTTTTCAATAAGTTAATAAGTTAGTTTGGAGTGACTTATTAACTTATTTCTCTCACAATCATAATATTCTTAAACACTATAAAATAACTTTTTAACTTTTTCGAAAGTTAATAAGTTAAAAAGTCACTAAAAAAAGCACTCCCAAACACCCACTTACCATCTTATTTGGTTAAATTTGGCATTTATGATTAGGTATTTGCACCATGAAGTAACTCCGCATATAATCCATCGAGACATAAAAGCTAGTAACGTACTACTAGATTCAGAGTTTGAAGCAAAAGTTGCTGATTTCGGGTTTGCAAAACTAATACCAGATGGGGTGACACACATGACGACAAGGGTGAAGGGTACCCTAGGTTACCTTGCACCCGAGTACGCCATGTGGGGAAAGGTCTCAGAAAGTTGTGATGTTTACAGTTTTGGAATCTTATTACTCGAGATTATAAGTGGTAAAAAGCCATTAGAAAAACTCCCAGGAGGTATCAAGCGCGATATTGTGCAGTGGGCTACACCATTTGTACAAAAGGACACGTATGACCACATCGCTGACCCGAGATTGAAGGGCAGATTTGACATTTCACAACTAAAGGTTGTGGTCAAGATAGCCATGGCTTGTACAGATAGTAATCCTGAGAATCGGCCTAGCATGCTCGAAGTGGTTGAATGGTTAAAGAGTGGCGTTGGCATGAGCAGGAGGACGGAGATACATATTGTCAAAGATCGCGTTAATGAAGATGATTTTGGTGACGATGATGCTGATTATTATGAAACGTTTGATATAAAGAAGCAATCTGTTAGAGTTCCACGAATGCCATCAAGAACAAGATGAATCCAAACTTCAATTTATGATATTAATTGTCATAATTGGTTCTTGATTTCATTGTAGTTCTTTATTTGCGACTAAATGAAACTATGTTATTATGTGATGCTCTTTTACTATTTTGTCAGTTTACTTTTACTACATATTCATTTAATTGAAGAGTGGCATTGGCATGAGCAGGAGAAAGGAGATAAATATTGTTAAAGATCGATTTGATAAATATGAGTTTGATGATCATGATGCTGCCACCAAGAATAAAATGAATGCTAACTGCAATTTTGAAAATAATGAGTTAAACTAATTTTGTTATGGGTTCTTTTTCTTTTGTCAAATGGTATACTTCACTGATTTTCAATAATGAATACTTAACAGAGGTCTCAATTGATTTGATTATTGAATAGTGATAGAAAGACCCAAATCAATTATGATTCACCCTACAACTGATGAAGCAAGAGATGAATATTTAACACCAAAAGCCCCAACGCCCAACGGATATATCTTGTTAAAGATGGCAAATTGCTAGATGGAGAAGAACATTGCAGGCACTAGTTGTCACTCAATGAATATGAAAACACAGCTAGAACTAAAATGTACAAAACCTAGGAGAAGACGTCTTCAATACTTGCTGTAGGGCCGACTGGCCGAGGCAGGCCCGAGCATGGGCTCGGGCTTGGCTCGTTTAAAAACAGACTCGAGCTGCTTTGGATCGTTTATCTTAACGACCTCAAATTGTAATTTTGGGCTGGCTCGTTTATATGCGAGGCAAGCCGAGGCAGCTCGCAAGCCAACTTATTTGTTTCAAAAAAGCGTTTTGTTTATATTTATACATCTCTAATACTATATAATACATATTGGATGTCTACAATTGTAATTTCCCCACCAACCGTAAGACGCGCCCGTTGAGCAGCGCCCTTCTCCACCGCCGGCCGTTACACATGCATCAGTCTTTATTTCCTTCACCGGTAGGTCTACCGCCGGGATTCCGAAACTGAACAACATTCATTGTCGCCTCTTCAGTTGAAGGAATCTATATATACTTCCCCGATGCACCGTTCCCTTGCAACAGCAAATCGGAAGTCGAAGGGATCTTCGATCCGCCCTATTAGGAGTGGTTTCAGTTCAACAAGGTTCGATTCGCCATTTCGAATGTTATTGTGTTCGATTTAGCCCTAATTTGTAACGGCTAGGGTTTTGAGATTCGTCTTTGTTGATGATTTGCAGGAGTTTACGGAATATGAGAATTTTGTTTACATATACAGGCCTTTCGCAATTGCCATTAACTCTTGCTCAAGCAGTTCATCTTCCCTAATTCCAAACTCATCGGCCCTCCTTCCCTTTCAATCCGTTTATAGTCCGAATCGATTACGATGACCACGGTGCCCCTTTTGTGCAGGGCAAGAAAACGATACGGCGGCTGGTGCAAATTTCGCTTTATTGTCTGCGTATTTTGATGATCCCCTTCTAAACCCACATGGGTTTACAGATCTTCATCTTTTTCATTCTTAGCTTACCGGAACACATACACTTGCAATTGTAAGTCTTTAATCTTTTTTCTTTACATATTTTTTTTAATATATGATTGAGTGCCTAATCTCAATTGCTTTATGTTATTCTTGATGGGTTTGATGAAATTTTGAGTATTCTTGATTGATTCTCAAGATGTTAATTGTGGACTCGTATGATTGACCTTGTTTTGATACTAATTTGCACACCCTTTTAAGGATCCAGCTTAATTAGGCCATGATGATTTTAAGCTTTGTGTTTGTATTTTATAGTTATTACTTCTTGTTGTTTACATGATCCTATTTGTGCATATAGGTTTTAATAAGTGTGTTAGGTTTTATATTATGTTGGTGTAGCTTTATTTTGTGAATTGTGTGATCTTTGTGACCTAAAGATTTGAGTTTTCTATTAGCTAGATCTTATGTTATGTGCCATCTTTGGAGTTGTGAGTTGTAACTAATTTAGAGTGCTCATTCTGTAAGTGTTGCTGATTTTTTTGGATTTGTTAGTGATTTTGTAGATTTTTATTGTTCATGGTTAACTATTTATTCCTCTGTTATACATCGATTTTGCTATTGATTTAGAGAAGAAAGAAAGCATGTTGATTTGATTAGTTTTGCTTGATTTAGAGAAGAAAGAAAGCATGTTGATTTGATTAGTTTTGCTATTTATTTAGGAAATATTTGAGGGAACTTTATGAATGGAAGCATTCGATACAAAAGAACAGATTCATGTGCTTTTCGTGTTATTTTAGTACCTTTTGGTCTTAAGTGCAAATTGGTATTGGATATTGTAAGAAAAATGAATCATAGGTTGATAGAATTTGGGTTTTGTATATGATATGATATAATCAATGATACTGTAGAAGATTTATTTGGATGTGGTTTAGGTGTTTTTAATTAGATAGTTAGTTGTTGTGTGTTTGGCGAAAAAAAATGTTTTTAGGATCTATACGCAAATTACACATTTAAAAATGTCAAATTTTGTTTTATTGCAGCAACGACTATTAAGTTGATTTTGCTTATTTGCCTCCTAAGCAATTAGACTAATCTCTAATGGCAGTACAAACACGTCATCGTAAAATGGGGCTATACTAAAAAGAAACTGGTGCAGATGCTCAATATGACGGTCCAAGTTGCTGTTAACTTCTCATAATCACTAGATTGGATATTCTTATCTATTTATTCAACATTAACCACGCTTTTAGATCGGGGTTTGCTTCTGTCAGAGTGACAACTTATTGTACTATGTATGTAGGATTGTATGTAAAGTTCTCCTGGCTTAACTGCTGATCCTTTTGTCCTCTATTGTGAGGAAATTTTGTATAACCTTTGCATTAGTCTATCAACTCTATATGCTAAAAAGTTCATACTGGATATTTTAAGTAAAAATCGTTTTTAGTGAGAATTATAGGTTCATTGAATTATACAGGTTCCAGCAAACGCAGGGCAGCCTAATGGAAAGCACTTGCTGGTAAATGATCAAACTAAGTACAGGTCAATGCTGATTCGCACATATTCAAGTATTTGGATGATTGGTGGCTTTATCTTTGTTGTCTACATGGGGCATCTCTATATATGGGCCATGGTTGTCATCATCCAAATTTTCATGGCAAAAGAGCTATTTGCGCTGCTTAAAAAAGCAAATGAAGACAAACAACTCCCGGGATTTAGGCATTTAAACTGGTAAGAAAACCGATTCTAAAATGGTAGGCTGATTATGTTCCTGTCAGGATATTTTGAATGTTCATTAGCCACATTTTTTTATTTTACAAATATATGCTTTCATGGAGTCTATTACAGGACACATTGTTTGAAAGTTGATGTATTTGTTGCTCATTTCAGGCATTTTTCTTCACAGCAATGCTATTTGTATACGGTCGTATTCTTAGTCAACAGCTTGTCAATACCGTTGCAACAGACAAGTTTTGGTATAAAATTGTGGCCAACCTTATCAATATCATATGGTCACCTGTTATTTCTTGTATATAGCAGGTTGGTAAATCCCTATAATTATTTTCACATTATCCTTGCAAAACTTGACAACCAAACTCCAGTTTGTCCTTTTTGCAACTTGTGATTAATTATCTTATTTTGGTTCAGGTTTCGTATGGTTCATTCTCTCGTTAAAGAAGATGTACAAGTATCAGTTTGGCCAATATGCATGGACGCATATGATCCTAATTGTGGTGTTCACGTAGTCCTCTTTCACAGTAGCCAATATTTTTGAAGGGATTTTCTGGTAAAATAGCTACCTAATCGCCTCACATTTGTTAGATTATTTTTCACAAAGAATTGTTGATATGCTTTATGGGTACTATAGTTGAATGTTTCCTTTCCTGGCTCACACTAGCTGTGCCAGTATGCTCTCCTTGTTTATTTACTCGTAATAGTCATTTCAAGAGGCATTTGGGTTCTTGCTGATAGTATTCCTTTCTATCCATCTGAAGGAGTGCTACTGTATGAACTAAGTTCCAATATTCTGGTTTCCATTTGTGAATTGTGATTACACTCTATTAACTTGCTTACTCATGCAAAGGTTCCCTTTAAACATGCATGTTCGGTAATTCACACTTGATGGGGCTAAAAACTTTTTTACTCAGTAATGAATTGTGTGATCTTTGTCACCTAAAGATTTTGAGTTTTCTATTAGCTAGATCTTATGTTATGTGCCATCTTTGGAGTTGTGAGTTGTAACTAATTTAGAGTGCTCATTCTGTAAGTGTTGCTGATTTTTTTGGATTTGTTAGTGATTTTTGTAGATTTTTTATTGTTCATGGTTAACTATGTATTCCTCTGTTCTACATCGATTTTGCTATTGATTCAGAGAAGAAAGAAAGCATGTTGATTTGATTAGTTTTGCTATTTATTTAGGAAATATTTGAGGGAACTTTATGAATGGAAGCATTCGATACAAAAGAACAGATTCATGTGCTTTTCGTGTTATTTTAGTACCTTTTGGTCTTAAGTGCAAATTGGTATTGGATATTGTAAGAAAAATGAATCATAGGTTGATAGAATTTGGGTTTTGTATATGATATGATATAATCAGTGATACTGTAGAAGATTTATTTTGGATGTGGTTTAGGTGTTTTTAATTAGATAGTTAGTTGTTGTGTGTTTGGCAAAAAAAAAATGTTTTAGGATCTATACGCAAATTACACATTTAAACATGTCAAATTTTGTTTTATTGCAGCAACGACTATTAAGTTGATTTTGCTTATTTGCCTCCTAAGCAATTAGACTAATCTCTAATGGCAGTATAAACACGTCATCGTAAAATGGGGCTATACTAAAAAGAAACTGGTGCAGATGCTCAATATGACGGTCCAAGTTGCTGTTAACTTGTTCTTTTCCTTTGATATTCGAATAGAACTAAAGTTCTGCACCTCAAGCATCAATGGCAACATCAACAGAGTGGTGAGCTATTGCCTTTATAGGTACTTTCTCATTGTTTTTTGGTACATTATCATGTCTATAAACAGATACCATAGTAGCATTTTCATGTCAGGAAATGAGAAGTCAAAATCATTACAACTTATGGTAAACTTGATTTGAAGAATTATGTTCTAACATTTTGAGTGACCAATTCTGAATACATGTGCTGCCATGTTTCTTTATGTTACTCATGTTAAACCAAGAATGAACATGGTATAATAGTTTTATTTCACATATGAAAATTTTGTTAGATGGATTGGTAATTATGGAAGTTTGATTTATTAATGTTATCATTTCTATAACTAAAATGGTATATATATTGAATCATTAAAGATGATTACTAATATTAGTGTTAGGTGTTTTAGAATGATACTTCAATTTTTACAAGCTGTACATGCCATTGCCATCTAAATCAGGTCAAATTTAGTAACTTCTCATAACACTTTTTATAATCGTTATCTTCAAGCAAAATCTGCCTAGCTTTGTAACTCTTTGTTTTACAGTGAGTTTTGAATGTTTTCAGAATTTTAGATGAATTTGTGTAATGTATATTACATATAGAGTGTGAATGCTGAACGAATTTTCCGTAACATTTTGAATATGAGATTCGGAAGTGCAACTATTTTTTTTAAATGAGATTCGTAACATTTTGTATACTACTTTTATTATTACATTATTATTACATTACATAAAATAATCACGCCTAACCCACTCAGCCAAGCAAGACAAAAAAAGGAAACGCCCAACTTCCCCTACAGAGAAATTGAAGGAACACAAAGCAACAACAGATGGAAAAAAAGAAAACCCAAAAAACAACAACTGGTACGCCCAAAAGACTTACAACGCCACATCTCTGAATATATACATATCTCCATACATATACACACACATGAACATGTATATCGGCACACAGATATGCGTTGAAAACAACAACTTATATGTTGCATTAGTACTTGCTAATTAAATGTTCTTTCATTTCAGCATCACCTCCACCAAAAGTAACCACACCATTGAAGCAGGAGAAAAGACAGGAAAATCCTTCCACCTCAAAAAGGTAATCGCTAAAGGTAACAAGGAAGCTACATCAACTGATTGGGATGAGGACTGGTGGACAACCCATATGGATGAGATAATCGAACTCTGCAACACTTACGACAAAGCATGAGCTACCTACAGCATCAAGTCTAAACTATACAACGTCACTATGTGACGTCTCAAAATAATCTAAATAACAAAAACTACTTTATAATGTTTCCTTTTAAAACCTTGCACGGTAACCTTAACTCTTCCACTGAGATATTTCATTTTTGATTATGCGATATAAATAATGATATATGTTAAGTAGCTACAACGTCCTTACACATGTACGTAACAAACCGTCAACTTTCTCAACCCTGCAACTACAACATCGACATTTACATGTACCAACGCACCCTATTTACTACAACACGCCCTTATTAATTTAACATAACGAGTGCGCCGCAACGCGCGCGGGTAACTACTAGTATTCATATATACATAAACAAAAAATAATTTTTAATATTTGTTCATCTTAACTCGTTAAAATAATTATATAAGATTTGTATTTTAACATCTATGATAATTTTTTTATACTTAATTTTGTATTAGAAATAATCAAAATAACCATCTGAGTATGTTCTATTGAATATTATATGTCATAGTTTTGATTTATAATATATGTAAATTATAATTTAGGTTGTAATTTAAACGAGCCAATGAGCCAGCTAAAGAGAGAGCCATGAGCCGAGCTGACATTGGTTATGCTTAACTCGTTTATAAACCGAGCCGAGCTAGCTCGAGTTGTTTATTATCGAGCCGGTTTTAAACGAGGCGTGAGCTTTATAAACATCTACACTTTGTGGCAAGGATATGGGCTCACATTAAAGATAGCCATAATAAGGAAAGAACCAAGAAGTCCATGTAAAATTATTTTAAATGTCCCAAACAAGAGAAAGATATAAAAAATCTGCTTCTTGTGTCAGGTCCATTTCAACAGCTCATACCAGACACGATTCTGACCCAAATCCTACCTGAACTGGGTACTACCCAAACATATGGAACAAACAAACGTAAAATTAGATAAGATATAAAAAAGTTTTACTATTGAATTGGAGAGAATAAATAAATTTTAAACAGCCCCACCACCCCAGTTTTGTAAACAAACGTGTAAAACATATTGGGTAATTTATGTAAAGTCTCATATTGATTTACCAACAATCCTTTGTTAATTATATCTGCGAGATTATTTTTTGATTGTATTGAGATTGTTATAATAATACATTATAGGATGTTTAGTATACGTTACTTGACTGGCTAGTCGAGATTACCACTGAAAAGTTCACATGAAAACACACGTAACTTCATGCTAGTCCAATCTACACGATTCCTTGAATAACAAACACTTTGTGATTTGTGTTTCCCTAAATCAAAAGTTTCAAACTTTTAGAACCACATGTGGCTATTAGCCTATTAGGTTTCCCTAAATCTAAACCGAAACATAATAACCAGCGGTCGAGCAACGACAATCGACACTAACTGACGGTGGCTGTGTAGTGGTGGTGGTGGCGGCGCAACGGTGGCAACAATGTAGTGGTTACGGTGTGTGGTAGTGACAGTCGACGACCGCCGGCGGTCGTTTCCCGGATAACGACGATCGACGAGAGAGAAGAGTGAGAGAGATATGGATTTATGGTTAGGTTTTTTAAACCATTAACTCTGTATAAATAGTGTCTGTAAATATTTAGATTTGAAATTCAATTCTTATATAAATATTTTAAATATATATATTTAAATTATATCTACTATTATAATCACATTAGTTATCTATTGATAATTGTTTACATATATATATAGACACACACCACATATATATATAAATATATATATATATATATATATATATATATAAATATATATATATATATATATATATATATATATATATATATATATATATACACGCACACATATATATACACTAGTTGGGGACCCGCGCAATGCGGCGGCAACGACAATTTACAACGCGATACTCGTTTTTTGTTAGTAAATGTACTCGCACGATATGTATTATAACATATATGCAAGACCACCCACAAACATAACAAAACATAAAGTAAATTGCAAGTGTGCTCTACTCAGCAGAAGACAATTAAGGATCTTAAATTTTGAAACAATATCTATCAGCAAGAATACAACAGTGTTATTCCATTCACACCATTGATGCACATATGCAAACATTCTCAAATTAAGCACACATTTTAAAAGGAAATAGAGGTATAATTATGTTCAATACATTAAACAGGGAAAAGAAAACACCAAAACACATGCTAAAAATTTATAAAACACCAAATTGCATATTATAGCACAGTTCTAACTTCTATCAACTTTTCATGCAAATGAAAGGTGTGATAGCATTGAAGTAAATTTAAAATCACATGAGTTTTGTATCTTCCATTGGTTTACTATATCGTTCGAACATTTTGTACCTCAAAATGCCAATGCATCTTTCTGTTGGTTAACTTGATGTGAAGATATGCAATATGCCCATATCTTTATGTTGCAAATTCTTCTAAAACAGATTTTGATGATGATGACTTATCGGTTACCATAGCAATATCCTGTTCGTGTGTAATGTCATCTTCCATTTTTGGTTGTTTGTAATCTTTTGGAAGCGGATTACAGTTGATTGTATACCGAACTGGTCTTTCTTCTTGGAACAATCTGAAAAGACAAAAATGCCCATTAGGAGGACCAGGAGAGGGAACAGTTTAAATATGTTGTTCTTCTGGATCAGTTAATTATAAATCTTAGAGGATAATAGTATAGATAGGTAAACCATACAACTACTTGATAGTAAGGTTACAAGAACCCAATGTTTTAATTAGTAACAGTGGGTTGGGTATCGGGTCAAAATGACTTATTTACCCTAAAATAGGCAGATGCATTCGTTGTGTGGGTTGGGTTATGGGTAGCGGGTCAAATCGAGTTCAGATGAAACAAGTCCTCTTTTAGTATTGGGTTAGGCTGACCCAAAAATGTCTTTTTATCTATTCTTTATAAAAACTTTATAATTAATTAGTGTGTAAATTATGCTCACAAAGACAATTTTATAATAATAATAATAATAATGTGAGTCTTTAAATAAAACAATTTAGGAGGTTGTATGCAATAAAAGTAGGCAGTGAGCAGCTTTCAACTTGTTCCCTTTTTAGCTGTTTTTTCATTAACCCGATCGAGATATAGCGCAACCCAAACCAACTCAATTATAAGTAAGTGGGTCAAAATCTTCACCTTTGCAAGTTACAATGTGAAAAAAGAACTGTAAAACTAAAAGAAACTGAAAGTACATGCCCTTTGATATTTGACAAGTTAGTGTGTGCGCTATGAATATGTGTGGGTGGGAAGGTTGGGGGGAGGGAATTTTTTTTTGGGGTGGGGGGTAATTGGGTGGGGGGTAATTACCTGTAAGAACCAGTTGCAACTCGCTGGCCATCACCACTCAAGCAGCATTCAAATTTATCGAAGATTGAATCGTTTTCATATAGATCACATAACTGAAGGTGAGCAATTTACAAACATCAATGCAAATATAAAAGTAAAACAAAGGCTAAAAGTTGGTAGTATAACTGATATATGGATGCACATACCTTAGGTCTTAAATATTCATGCACCTGGAATGTTGAAACTGGACCAGAGTCCATGTTGATGTCCCAATTCCCATAGCTGCACAAACCATAAAAGTTAAGAAAATGTAATAGCTCAAAACACATGAGTTATTTGGCTATTAAATAAATAACTAAAATCAAGGAGTAGCCTCTCTATCCCATGGATAAGAGAAAATAAGCAATAATTGAACATATATTTAACTAAATAAAACATATGGTAACAAACTTGATAGAGATTAAACATATAAAATCTAAAACATCTCAAATCTACATATGAATTTGTATCAAAGTACCTCCATAGTAATAAGCAGTTCATGGATAACCACTGGGAAAATAAACCACTGTTGGATCCATATAATCTGGAATCAAAGGGGTCACAGACCTATCCAAAGGTTGGTTCTGACCATTCGCAGCGTCGGTGGTATCAACAGACGACTACACGATAATCACACATAATTAGCATAAAATTAATCTCTAACATACTAACTTCTACTAAAACATCGATAAAAGCAAAATTACAACAAATTGTTCCACGAAACCTATGCAACAAATTTTATTCATACATGTATGAATAAAATAATGGGGCACAAATATAAATCAAATACACAAAACATACCCATGAAGAAACCAAGAGCATCAAACAGCAGATTTCTTTATCACTGAATGAAGCATATGCACCAAGACACATAGTTAACGTCATGGACATTATGTTTTACAGTTGACCCACCCATAAATACAATATTTTATTATCATGTCATGATATCTACACTTTCCCATAGTTAAAGCCTTTAATAGAGAGCAAGATTCATAACTGCAAAATGAAGACTCTAAAAACAGCTTCAAAAATGACAGAACACAAAGCAGCCCAAAACAGCTACAATAATGAAGCCGAAACAGCTTAAAAACATCATTACACAGCTAAAAACAGACCAAAACATCACTGAACAAACGGATGCATCATGTCATTTTACATTTTATACTAAATTCCAAGCTACAGTTTCTTAGTTGTTTCCCAAGATTCACTTTAAAGTATAGTAAAAAGAATATAAAGGATGTTTTAGGGGTGTTTAGATGTGGGATTATCCTCTGAGTCTGAGACATAGTATTAGGCAAAACAGCCAAATTGTGAGAAGCATGTGCCATAAGAAATGATTCATTGAGCTTAACAAACAACAACAAGCCGTAAAGTGTTCTTAAAACCAAGAAGCAAATGCAAAGACATTTGTGCATTTAATTAACCACCAATCTTCAGACTACAAATGCAGCAGACCGGATTTAATGATATATATGGGGCTATATATATTTCATTCAGGTACATTTTGTCACATGCCACCCTTAAAAGGTTTACCTAGTTATTAAGCCAGTCAGTTTCAAATATGTAACTTATAAGTTCCTGTTTCGTAATAGTCAGAACACCAGTATTCATCAAGTCAATAGACCAACATGTTTAAGGCAAATGATAATCATATGGTATTGAGTTCAAGTGAATTCAACTTAAGAACTCTATTATCTTAAGGCCAAAACAGTAAACAACTTAAGAACCCTTCCACGGCCAGTCACTAAGAACTCTATTATCTTCCGTTTAACCTGCTTCATATCAGTCCTCTTGAAAATTTTTAGAAAATACCTATGATATATAGTCATACCATATGCACTCTCAAGCATTAAGAATTACAATGAGTCAGACCACACCTCATTATAAATGCATTTAATTTCCATTGAACATAGTTTTGAATTCAAGTTTTGACTATAATTATTACTTGCTATCAGTCGTGCTCAAGAGTCAAGAGGACAAACAGAATAAGATATGACAAACAACTTCAAGCTTACATTATTTACACTACATAGATGTCAATGTTCGGAACAGAGAGTGGTTTCTTGATTTTAATTTTGAAACTTCAAACCCAAATAGCCACAACAACAAGACCTAAAAAAGACTAACCTGTAAAATAGATCCGAACACAGAGGTTAAAGAGATCCAAACACAAAGAACCTGTAAAATAGCCACATCAACAAACAAATCAACAAACAAAAACAAACTTAAGACAAAGCTTGAAATCCTAACATAAACAAAACCCCCAAATTTGCAACATAAACAAAAACCCTAACATACATGATGTTACCTTCGAAAGAGCAGATGTGAAGAAATCTAAACCTCGATGTGAACAACTACAAATCCGGATGTTGTGACTTTATCTAGGGGGTTTTGAGAAATTTGAATTAGAATCGGTGATGTTACATTTCATCCGAAAGCAAGTATGCCGTTTGTGCGCAAGTCTGAGACTGATCTCCGAAAGCAACTCTGACTTGTTGCCAAAATCGTGGTGTCGACGACTTGTTGCCTGATCTCTGATCTCTGATCTCTGATCTCTGATCTCTCCAAAAGCGTTGTGTCGACATCGAGTAAGATAAGAAGCAACTCTGATGAGTTGCTTTGATGTTATGCCTCCGAGATATGCCACCGAGTAAGATAAGAAGCAACTATGACTTGTAAGATGTGCTTAAAGAGATGTACATCTCTTAAAATTAAGAGATTTAAGTGAAATTACATTCCTGCCCCTCTCAAATCAATATTAATATAGTATAGATTATGTATATATATATACATACATATATATATATATGTATACATATATGTATATATATACATACACATATATATGTATACATATATGTATATATATACATACACCTATATATATGTATACATATATGTACATATATGTATACATATATACATACACCTATATATATGTATACATATATGTGTATATATGTATACATATACATACACCTATATATATGTATACATATATGTATACATATATACATACACCTATATATATGTATACATATATGTATATATATGTAGACATATATATACATATATGTATACATATATATAGGTGTATGTATATATATATATATACATATATGTATACATATATATAGGTGTATGTATATATGTATACATATATGTATATATATGTATACATATATGTATAAATATGTATACATATATGTATATATATATACATATGTATATACATATACATATATGTATATATGTATATATACATATATGTATATACATAAATATATATGTAGATACATATACATATAGATATTGTATATATATAAATATATATATATATATATATATATATATATAGATACATATATATAGATACATATATATATAGATACATATATGTATATATATATACACACACATATATATATAAAATATTTATTAGCTAATTAATCAAACCTTTTAATTAATTTAAATCTATATAACAAGATAATATTATAACATAGAAATTAGAGTAAATGACATGAATGGTCTTTAAGGTCTGCTTAAATTTTACATTTAGTTCCTAGGATTAAAAAATTAAGGTTTAGTCCTAAGGTTTGTAAACAAAAACACATTCATCCCTAGGTCAAATGGTTGTTAAATAATTATGTTAAGTAACTGGAAATTGATTATTTTAACATTCTTCTTCCTCATTCAACCCAATCTCAACCACTACCATTTCTTGTCACTACTACCACACAACCCCCATCTTCACTGTCACACACCACATCCATCTCCACCACTACTTCGCCACACCACCACCACCCCATCTTGACCACTGTAATTTACCTCCATCTCTGTCTTCTTCTTCGACGAGTTTTCACCGGAACTTAACCGTCGCCAGAAACCCAGGAATATTATCATAGTAGAAGGTTCCATAAGTTGGTTTTTGTTATTATGCATATCAATAGCATTATCAACCATCTGTTACAAAAGGATTCCAAATAAGTTGTCAAATCTGGTGTTTTTGATGACGATGCGTCGCAAGAGACAAGTTGTAGTGGTAGAGATGGGGTGGTGGTGTTGCGTTGGAAATAGGGTGTGTCATGTGGTGGTGGGAGTAGGGATGTATGGTAGTGATGGTGCAAAACTCCTACGCGCCTACGTACGCGCCTACGTACGCGCCTACCTACGCGCCTACCTACGCGCCTACC
>JABSNV010001138.1:37500-108046 GCA_024085815.1 Flaveria linearis
TTGCAATTACTACCTACAAATTGAAATTTCATACGCGCTTGTGACCTCCTTCAATTCCTTTTTAACAATGATGTAAAGATCATAAAGTTCAACCCTTTTCCCTTTTTTCTAACATTGGTGGCACGGGTGATTTAGAATTTTTAGATAAACATTAAAAAAAACCAATCTACCCTTCGACGAAATTTTCCTTTCAATTGGTTTGTGTATCCCCAGGGTTCATCTAGTTCATCTATCAAATCCAGTAGAATCATACAATCCATAAAACTTGTAAATTCTAATTTCTCGATGATCATATCATATTGATACGTTGGGTATCACTGGTGTTGTCTAGAGACAAATCTTCAAAGTATGATTAGAAAGTCTTCTTTGAAATCATCAAATAATCTGCTATCTCCTAGATTATTTTCTAGTTTGGCCTTATGTTTTCCAGTATCATAATATAGACCACTATTTGAATTCTCAATTTCATTCTTAAACATATTAAATGTGTTGCATTTATCTCCTTCGATTCTAACAACAAATCCCTGTTGTCTTAATTAGTTTAAACTTAGAACATTACGACCAAGATCAGGATAATAAAACACGTTTGGGATTAAGACACTTTCATTAAAATATAGTTTTATCGTCCTAATCCCTCTAATAAATACAATATCCTCTGATATTTTAGTTTCTACACCAAAAGATTTTTTGATCTTATGAAAGTCACTGAGAATACCAGCGAAATGATTTGGTGTGACATCCGTCACCGAAGGTCCGTCATTTAGCGTGTTTGATTTAACCTTTGTTATCAGTCTTTCCTCATTTTGATAAACCAACTACGTGGATACCATATTTGCTTTGCTTAGTTATCCTTCTATGCGTGCTATCGTTGCTTGCCTTGTCGTTACCTTAAGACGTTTTTCTGAGATTTGCCCCGTTAACACTAAACGCGCCATTTTTATATTAAAATAATTGTCACCAACAAAATCATTTTTAACTTGTAAATAACATTAACGACGTTTTATCATTAATAAAAACAAGACTAATAAAATAACGTTTTTAAACCGAAACAAAATTTAGGACCTCGGGGCAAAGTGCGGGGACTAAACTTGATATTTTGAGAAACTAGGCTGGGTATAAATACCATTTCCCAGCCATTTTCTTCACATCATCTTCATCTTCATCGATCTTCTTCTCTTCACCATTTTCTACACCAATCTAGCACCAAATTCATCACGTTTGTTGCGTTTTCGTCGCCAAATCTTGGTTATCATCGTGAATACTCACTCCTAGCAGGTAGATAACCTCGTTTGACCCGTATTTAGCTCGATTTAGCTGCTGCGTTTTCTAGGGTTTCGGGTGCTCGGGTTCATCCGAGCACATGAGGTCGTGTGGGCTTGCATGTTGTGTTTTTGAGTGTGCTTCTTGTTTAGACATGTTAGGATAAGTATTCTGGAGGTTTTTGGTGCATGAAACCCATGCTCGGAGCAGCTGGACGCTGCTCGATGGTCTGTGCAGTCGCGACCTGCTGTGTAGGGCGACTGGGCCATTCGGCCGACTGAACCGTGCGACTGGGGTGCGTCGTGCGACTGGATTAGGCGTATGAGTGCGTCGTGCGACTGAGCCTTGCGGTTGGGCAAATCGCACGATGAGTCATGCGAATGAGTCTGTGCGAATGAATGTGTGTACGAATGAGTCATGCGAATGAGTCTGTGCGAATGAGATTGTGTGCGATTGTGCGTGAGTCGTATGACTGAAAGTCCAATCGCACGAATGAATGTTCAATCGCACAAATGAAGCTGATTCGTGCGAATGGAGGTCCAATCGGATGCATGGAGGTTGAGTCGTATGACTGGGTCTTGCATGGTACGACTGAATGCTTAGTCGCGTGAATGAAGGTTCAATCGTACGAATGAAGCTGATTCGTACGACTGAAGGTCCATTCGTACGAAGGAAGGATTGAGTCGTGCGTCCGGTCCTGTTGTATAACTAATAGTGTGTGTGTGTGTGTGTGTGGATCCCCTCTTCGGAGATCTCACGACGATGAAGTAACATTAATAAAGTGTCATAGCTTGACCACAAAGATTAAAGTCAACGCTATCAACAGGCACATACTATTTAAAATAACCTAGTCTGATATGTGTATGTCTGCTTGTGTGTGTACTACCCACGACCGAACCGAAAATGCCAGAGCCTATTGATATCATCTTATGCTTATGCTCGTTGTTAATGCTTGTCAGTAACTGTCAATAGGTGTTTGACTGTTCATAGCATCCTACCGTTGGGAATATTCATCACACGTGCCTATCATCTGTTTAGTGAGTTTCGTGGCCCCTTTTTACTCTTATAAAACCTTTTCAAATATCTTTAACTTGGAGGAAAAGAATGCTCACCTACTTAACTTAATTTCAGGCACCTTCCCTAGTGGAAGTTGGCTACTACTTCTATGAATATCTTAACTTGCTTATCTTGTGATTGCTGCTACGTGAACTTGAACTATGTGCTATGTTACCCCTATGTATTACTTAGTGTTATCACCCTACTATGCACTACTACTTGATGTTATGTGTTGATTGATTCTATGTGTGGATGCCATTGACCTTGGATGCTCTCGGCTGTGTGGTTCTTCTGTGTGGTTCTTCTAAGCCGATCATCCACTACAACCATTAATCCCGGTAATTGGGACCTAAGGATTGGTTTGGTTGTAACCTAAATGTATGCGCTGTGTGGATCTTGCTACGTCACCTTAAACTTATTATGCTATGGAAAACCTTTTTTTACATATAACCATTAATCCCGGTAATGGGACCTAAGGATTGGTTTGGTTGTAAACTATACGTACGCGCTGTGTGGATCTTGCTACGTCTTAATAAACTATTTAAACTTTGGAAATGTTTCTTTACAGCCATCAATTCCCATGAGGAACCGAACATTAGGTTTGGCTGTAGCTATTTATAACCGGCACAACCGCCTATACTTAAGTATAGTTGCGGTGGCTCTTATTAAACTTACTGGTTCATCTTAACAACTTTAATTACTTAAAACCTGCGAAGCTCACCAACAATTATGTTGACCGTTTTGAGCATATCTTTTCAGGTGAACAAGGTAATTGACGATCTAGGAGTGTTGCCTTTAGAGGAGACCCTAGGATGCATTTTGTGATTATTACTCTTGTAAAGCTTGAACATGACTTTTTGTATACTTGTTCCCGAGTTGTGGGAATCTACTTTACAAGTTATCACCAATGTTTATGTGATCATTTATGTCGTGCTTATGACTATGCTGTCGTGAACATGATTATACACGTCACAAGTCTCCATTTGTGTTCGGGTGTCGTCATGACACGCTTGTCATCATACTTTTATTGCTACTCTAATCATATACCATGTGTTATGACGATCCCGTCTAGCTCACATTCCCCGTGTTTCCGCTATTAGCGGGGGTGTGACAGACTGGTTTCAGAGCCATTGGTTATAGAGAATTAGGCAATTACACTTGACCTAGACTATAACCTAGGAACCTTCATGTAGATTTGCATGCCTAAGCTTGTGTGCATTTATATATCTTGTGTATGTGTTCCTTCTTACATGTTTGGTTATCCTTCTGTTACGTGATCTTTTACTTTGTGCTTGAGCCCTTGTGCTCGACCCCTATGAGGTGCTTCCTATTGGATCTTCCGTTCCCTCTGCGCGCCAAGTTATCATAACCAAATTCGGGTATTGAGACTCGAAAAGATCGTCACAGATCATACATTGCGCTTGACCTCAGATACTGAGACCGACCCGAGGAGGCTATGTCTGAGTCCTTTCAAGGACGCGAGATAGACAACCTCCGCCAGACTATACGTGATTACATGTTTGGGCTCAGTTGACTTGATGGATTATTATGGATATGATGTGAAGGAAGGTCGGATGTCATGTAACCAGATTAGGCATCATTTTCGGTACATCGTGGGTGTGGTGGGAACGCTGCGGGGAACCCTATATATAAACACCACCGGTATACCGAGAATATGCTTAAAATGGGCTGCATGGTGATCTTGACCGACTGGAACATGAAACATTGGAATTCGATAAGTAAAGTACTTGTGTATCTTAAGGTGACTAAAGCTTATATGTTGCCTCTTGTATGAATAGAACATGCCGCCTCAGAGATCTACCCGCAGCAATAGTAGCGGAAGTGAAGCCCCGAGGGGCAGGGGCAGAGGCAGAGGCAGGGGTAGACCTCCAATAGCAAATGAAGGCCCTTCTGGCAATAACCAAGGGGCTGGAAACCCTGATATGGCAGCCTTAATTGCTCAACAATTGACTGCCCTGATTCCAACTATTGTAGCTCAGGTGAGCGATGCTCTGCAACAACAAAACCACCCCCACGGGGACGGTGGTAATGAAAACGGGGACACTGGGAACCCGATTGGGAACGAAAGCAATCAGGAGACTGGAAATAGTGGTACAGTAGGTAATGAAGCTGGGGCTACTAACGCCAAACGGGGTTGTTCTTACAAGGAGTTTATGGCCTGTAAGCCCCTGGAATTCGATGGTAAAGGTGGGGCGATAGCCTTGATTAGATGGCTTGAGAAAATGGAGGCTGTGATCGACATCAGTGAATGCCTCGACAGCCAGCAGATCAAGTATGTTACGTGCTCACTGCAGGGCAGAGCCCTAACCTGGTGGAACACCCAGGTTCAAGCTAGGGGAAGGGAATCTGCGATGCAGATGACCTGAGATGAATTCAAAGCCTTGATTACCGAAGAATACTGCCCTCTCAACAAGATGCAGAAGCTTGAGCATGAGTTCTGGAATCATGCTATGGTGGGGGTAGGGCACGCAGCTTATACTGACCGATTCCACGAGCTGGCTAGACTAGTTCCACACCTAGTCACTCCGGAATCCAGGAGGATAGAAAGGTACATTTAGGGACTCGCGCCTTAAATCCGGGCAATGGTAACTGCAGCTGCTTCTCCTACAATCCAGAGCGCTATTCTGAAAACGGGCGCTCTCACTGACGAGATGATAAGAATAGGAGTATTGGGTAGGGGAGCGGAGAAAAGGAAAGAGACTGGAGAAACAAGCCGGTCTGGTACTGGAAAGTCTGATAAGAGGGCCAAAACGACCAGAAACTTTGTGGCTGTGACTCAAGGGAAGACGGAATATGCTGGGCCGCACCCGAAATATGATAGGTGTAATCTTCATCATTCTCCAATAGCACCGTGCCGGGTATGTTTGAACTGCAGGCGCCCGGGGCATCAAGCAAGAGACTGTAGAGTAGCACCAAACCTGGTGGCACCCATCAACGCGGTTAACCCCGCTGGGAATGCCAGGGCTTGCTACGAGTGTGGAGCCCTCGATCACTTTAGGAATATGTGCCCCCGATTGAACAGGGCACCGGTTCAGCAGGGAAACAACCAACAGCAGATAATGGCCATAGCAGGTGCTCAAGGCCAAGGAAACCAAGGTAATGCTGCACGGGGTCATGCCTTCTTCATTGGAGCTAATGATGCCCGTCAAGATCCGAACGTTGTCACGGGTACGCACTTACTCAATAACCATTTCGCATCTGTACTGTTTGATACTGGAGCAGACAATAGTTTTATATCATCTGAGTTTGTGCAAATGCTTGATTTGAGTGCCAGTAGACTAGAAACTAGTTACTCTGTAGAAATGGCAAATGGTAGGGTTGAACAGGCAGAGGAAATTATTAAGGACTGCACCCTAATGTTGGAAGACCAGGTCTTCAACATAGATTTGATACCTTTGAGTTGGGGAGCTTTGACGTAATAGTGGGAATGGATTGGTTGTCTAAGCATGGAGCCGAGATTGTTTGCCGAGATAAAGTAGTGCGGATCCCCATGTCAGACGGGAAAGTACTCAGAATACAAGGAGAGCGACCGGGAAAGAACTTGAAGCTTATCTCCTGCATGAAAGCACGCCAAGGTCTACGAAAGCAGTGTTATACCTTTCTGGCTCACGTGGTAGAAAAGAAGGAAGAAGAGACAAAATTGGTAGACATTCCGATTGTACGGGATTACCCGGAAGTGTTCCCTGATGATTTGTCTGGATTGCCTCCTTCACGATAGGTGGAATTCCGTATAGAGCTAGTTCCTGGAGCTACACCGATAGCCAAGACACCGTATCGGTTAGCACCCTCAGAGATGCAAGAGTTGTCAAGCCAACTACAGGAACTGCTGGAGAAAGGTTTCATTCGACCAAGTCATTCACCGTGGGGAGCACCGGTATTATTTGTCAAGAAGAAGGACGGGTCGTTCCGTATGTGTATCGACTACAGGGAATTGAACAAATTATCATGAAGAATCGGTATCCTCTCCCCAGAATCGACGACTTGTTCGATCAATTGCAAGGAGTCTCGTATTTCTCTAAGATCGACCTTCGATCTGGTTATCATCAACTAAGAGTATTCGAGGATGATATTCCGAAAACAACATTTAGAACCCGTTACGGGCACTATAAGTTCTTGGTCATGCCGTTTGGGTTGACCAATGCACCAGCTGTCTTTATGGATCTGATGAATCGGGTGTGCAAGCCTTATCTAGATAAGTTCATGATCGTATTCATAGACGACATACTCATCTACTCCGTTCGAAGGAGGATCACGAAAAACACCTCCAAGCAATTCTAGAACTGTTGAAGGAAGAGAAACTTTTCGCCAAGTTCTCGAAGTGTGAATTCTGGCTTTGAGAAGTGAAGTTTTGGGTCATGTGGTTAACGAAGATGGAATTCATGTGGACCCTAGTAAGATTGAAGCAGTGAAGAAATGGGATACTCCCCAAACACCCTCAGAAATACTGCAATTCTTAGGATTGGCCGGATACTATCGTCGTTTCGTTGCGAATTTCTTGAAGATTGCCCAACCGTTAACTTTGTTGACTCAGAAAGACAAGAGGTTTGATTGGGGAAAGCACAAGAACAGGCGTTCCAAACATTGAAGGAGAAGTTGTGCAACACACCGATATTGTCCCTCCCAGACGGAACTGAAGATTTCGTAGTGTACTGCGATGCTTCACATCAAGGTTTGGGCTGTGTACTAATGCAGAAAGATAAGGTAATTGCTTACGCTTCGTGACAACTCAAGGTGCATGAAAAGAACTACACAACTAACGATTTGGAGTTGGGTGCCATAGTGTTTGCACTCAAGATATGGAGGCATTATTTATATGGAACCAAATGCATCATTTACACAGACCATAAGAGCCTTCAACACATCATGAACCAGAAAGAACTGAACATGCGACAGCGACGCTGGGTAGAGCTACTTAGCGACTACGATTGTGAAATCCGGTATCATCCGGGGAAAGCTAACGTGATGGCTGATGCTTTAAGCCGCAAAGAACGCATGAAACCATTACGTGCTCGAGCGCTAGTTTTGACTATTCAAACCAATTTAAAGGCTCAGATTCAAACTGCACAAAATGAGGCTTTGAAAGAAGAGAACCTTGCGGGAGAAGAATTCCGAGGGTTGGATAAACAAATGACTGCAAGGATGACGGCGTACATTACTTCGTGGATCATATATGGGTCCCCAGATGGGGAGGTGTACATACACTAGTCTTGGATGAAGCACACAAGACTCGATACTCTGTTCATCCTGGTGCAGACAAGATGTACCACGATCTGAAGGAGTTGTACTGGTGGCCAGGCATGAAGAAAGATATTGCTATATATGTGAGCAAATGCTTGACTTGTTCAAAGGTCAAGGCTAACACCAGAAACCATCAGGATTATTGCAACAACCTGAAATTCCCGAGTGGAAATGGGAGAACATCACTATGGATTTCATTACCAAACTCCCGAGAACGCCAAGCGGACACGACTCGATAAGGGTCGTGGTGGATCGAATGACAAATCCGCTCACTTCTTGCCTATCCGAGAAGACTATAAAATGGATAAGCTGGCAAGGTTGTACATCAAAGAGGTCGTGACACGGCACGGGGTGCCGGTGTCAATCATATCCGACCGAGACAGTCAATTCACTTCACGATGTTGGCAGACGTTACAGAAAGCGATGGGCACTCGATTAGACATGAGTACTGCCTATCACCCACAAACAGATGGCCAAAGTGAACGAACTATAGAAACATTGGAAGACATGCTTAGAGCTTGCGTAATCGACTTTGGTGGTAGCTGGGACACTCATTTACCATTGATTGAGTTCTCTTACAATAACAGCTACCATACAAGCATTGGATGCGCTCCATTTGAAGCATTGTACGGACGGAAATGTAGATCGCCTGTATGTTGGGCCGAGGTTGGTGAAAGCCAGCTAACGGGTCCCGAATCATTCAAGAAACCACCGATAAGATCTTCCAAATCAAAGACAGACTCAAAGCTGCTAGAGACCGCCAAAAGAGCTATGCCGACAACCGTCGGAAGCCACTAGAGTTTAACGTTGGGGATCGAGTGTTGCTTAAGTCTCTCCGTGGAAAGGGGTCGTACGGTTTGGAAAGAAAGGGAAGTTGGCCCCAAGATATGTTGGACCATTCGAGATCATAGAAAGAATCGGTCCGGTGGCGTACCGATTAAGGTTGCCACAAGAGCTTAACAGCGTACATGACACTTTCCATGTATCGAACCTCAAGAAGTGTTTAGCTGACGAATCACTTCACGTGCCTATTGAGGATATCAGGATTGATCAAAACCTCCATTTTGTGGAGGAACCTATTGAGGTCATGGACCGAAAGGTCAAAAAGTTGAGGCGCAGCAAGATACCTATCGTTCGTATAAGATGGAATTCCAAAAGAGGGCCAGAGTTTACATGGGAACGTGAAGATTAGACGAGACTCAAATATCCACATCTATTCGAGGATGACACCCTTAGACCTAGCACCAGTTGAATTTCGGGACGAAATTCCCTCAACTGGGGGATACTATGACATCCGTCACCGAAGGTCCGTCATTTAGCGTGTTTGATTTAACCTTTGTTATCAGTCATTCCTCATTTTGATAAACCAACTACGTGGATACCATATTGCTTTGCTTAGTCATCCTTCTATGCGTGCTATCGTTGCTTGCCTTGTCGTTACCTTAAGACGTTTTTCTGAGATTTGTCCCGTTAACACTGAACGCGTCATTTTTATATTAAAATAATTGTCACGAACAAAATCATTTTTAACTTGTAAATAACATTAACGACGTTTTATCATTAATAAAAACAAGACTAATAAAATACGTTTTTAAACCGAAACAAAATTTAGGAACTCGGGGCAAAGTGCGGGGACTAAACTTGACATTTTGAGAAACTAGGCTGGGTATAAATACCCATTTCCCAGCCATTTTCTTCACATCATCTTCATCTTCATCGATCTTCTTCTCTTCACCATTTTCTACACCAATCTAGCACCAAAATTCATCACGTTTGTTGCGTTTTCGTCGCCAAATCTTGGTTATCATCGTGAATACTCACTCCTAGCAGGTAGATACCTCGTTTGACCCGTATTTAGCTGATTTAGCTGCTACGTTTTCTAGGGTTTCGGGTGCTCGGGTTCATCCGAGCACATGAGGTCGTGTGGGCTTGCATGTTGTGTTTTTGAGTGTGCTTCTTGTTTAGACATGTTAGGATAAGTATTCTTGGGGTTTTTGGTGCATGAAACCCATGCTCGGTGCAGCTGGACACTGCTCGATGGTCTGTATAGTCGCGACCTGCTGTGCAGGGTGACTGGGCCATTCGGCCGACTGAACCGTGCGACTGGGGTGTGTCGTGCGACTGGATTAGGCGTATGAGTGCGTCGTGTGACTGAGCCGTGCGGTTGGGCAAATCGCACGACTGAGTCATGCGAATGAGTCTGTACGAATGAATGTGTGTGCGAATGAGTCATGCGAATGAGTCTGTGCGAATGAGATTGTGTGCGATTGTGCGTGAGTCGTATGAATGAAAGTCCAATCGCACGAATGAATGTTCAATCGCACGAATGAAGCTGATTCGTGCGATTGGAGGTCCAATCGGGTGCATGGAGGTTGAGTCGTATTACTGGGTCTTGCATGGTACGACTGAATGCTAAGTCGCGTGAATGAAGGTTCAATCGTACGAATGAAGCTGATTCGTACGACTGAAGGTCCATTCGTACGAAGGAAGGATTGAGTCGTGCGTCCGGTCCTGTTGTATAACTAATAGTGTGTGTGTGTGTGTGGATCCCCTCTTCGGACATCTCACGACGATGAAGTAACATTAATAAAGTGTCATAGCTTGACCACAAAGATTAAAGTCAACGCTATCAATAGGCACATACTATTTAAAATAACCTAGTCTGATATGTGTATGCCTGCTTGTGTGTGTACTACCCACGACCGAACCGAAACTGCCAGAGCCTATTGATATCATCTTATGCTTTATGCTCGTTATTAATGATTGTCAGTAACTGTCAATAGGTGTTTGACTGTTCATAGCATCCTACCGTTGGGAATATTCATCACACGTGCCTATCATCTGTTCAGTGAGTTTCGTGGCCCCTTTTTACTCTTATAAAACCTTTTCAAATATCTTTAACTTGGGGGAAAAGAATGCTCACCTACTTAACTTGATTTCAGGCACCTTCCATAGTGGAAGTTGGCTACTACTTCTATGAATATCTTAACTTGCTTATCTTGTGATTGCTGCTATGTGAACTTGAACTATGTGATATGTTACCCCTATGTATGACTTAGTGGTATCACCCTACTATGCACTACTACTTGATGTTATGTGTTGATTGATGCTATGTGTGGATGCCATTGACCTTGGATGCTCTCGACTGTGTGGTTCTTCTGTGTGGTTCTTCTAAGCCGATCATCCACTACAACCATTAATCCCGGTAATTGGGACCTAAGGATTGGTTTGATTGTAACCTAAACGTATGCGCTGTGTGGATCTTGCTACATCACCTTAAACTTATTATGCTATGGAAAACCTTTTTTACATATAACCATTAATCCCGATAATGGGACCTAAGGATTGGTTTGGTTGTAAACTATACGTACGCACTGTGTGGATCTTGCTACATCTTAATAAACTATTTAAACTTTGGAAATGTTTCTTTACAACCATCAATTCCCGTGAGGAACCGAACATTAGGTTTGGATGTAGCTATTTATAACCGGCACAACCGCCTATACTTAAGTATAGTTGTGGTGGCTCTTATTAAACTTACTGGTTCATCTTAACAACTTTTATTAGTTAAAACCTGCGAAGCTCACCAACAATTATGTTGACCGTTTTGAGCATTCTTTTCAGGTGAACAAGGTAATTGACGATCTAGGAGTGCTGCCTTTAGAGGAGACCCTAGGATGCATTTTATGATTATTACTCTTGTAAAGCTTGAACATGACTTTTGTATACTTGTTCCCGAGTTGTGGGAATCTACTTTACAAGTTATCACCAATGTTTATGTGATCATTTATGTCGTGCTTATGACTATGCTGTCGTGAACATTGATTATACACGGCACAAGTCTCCATTTGTGTTCGGGTGTCATCATGACACGCTTGTCATCATACTTTTATTGCTACTCTATCATATACCATGTGTTATGACGATCCCGTCTAGCTCACATTCCCCGTGTTTCCGCTATTAGCGGGGGTGTGACATTTGGAAACTTAGTATTTACATTCCAAACATCGTTCCAACTTCCCTGATCGGTTCCGCTGATCACGTATTCCTCTGCATAATCGTCACTGACACGCATTCGACCACACCTTGTTCCAGTATCCGTAACACCCGGATATTTTCTTTGAAAACGACGAAGAAAGAAAAAGAATTAAAGACCAAAGTCGGGGGAACCAAACCGGCCAAAACGGGAGAAAAATTAGCAAAAGTGGGGGATTAAAAAGGGGAGGGCAACGAAACCCTCCCCACACTTGTGAAAGTTCTACAAAGGGAGAAAGAAGAGAGAAAGAAGAGAGAAAGAAGAGAGAAAAGAGAGAAAAAGCTTGATTCGGGTGTGCAAAATCGTCGTGTGGCGGGTCTAGATGAAGCTCTTCTTCTTCTTGTAGTTTGTGTGTGTTCTAGGACCTCTATTTACTCGTTTTCAACTGATTTGGGGCTAGAACACATAGTAAACCCATTTTTGTATGTGTGTGTGTTTGACCCATTTGGGTGTGATTGTGTGTGATGCGTTTGGAGTATGTTTTTGGGCTTGTGTGTGCTTGGATGGTGTTGTAGTATGCATTCCTAAGGTTTAGGATGGTTGATTTGGGCTTAGAATGGGTTTGGATGAGCTTGGAGGTCGAAAATGGCAGATTGGGTTTGGGATAAACTGCATTCTGCATCAGTTAGGGCTAGGCGACCGACTGGAGGCCATATGGCTGACTGGAGGGCGATTGGGGTTCAGTCACATGATTAAGGTTCAGTCGTATGACTGGGGTCCAGTCGCATGGGGAGTCATGCGACTGAGAGCCCAGTCGCATAGGTGCTCATCCGCACGAGGCCCATTCGCATGAGGTCCATTCGCATAGTGTTCATTCACACGATTGAGAGTCCATTCGCACGATTGGGTGTTCATTCGCATTGGTGTTCATCCGTATAGATCCAATTGCATGATGTTCAGTCGCATGAAGGTCGTGCGACTGAAGGGTGCCCATACGCCCAAATATGGCTGTTGCACCCGAGGAGAAGCATAGTTTGATTACTAACTTTCGAGGGAAAGTGAAGATATAAGTTTAGACATGGAAGTTCCCGTAAGTGCATGAAAGATGGCCATTGAGGCCTTAGGGGTTATGTTAGGCATGATAATGATGATGATGCATGATTATGCATGATGTATGTTATGTATGTATGATGTTGCCCTGTACGATGATGCTATTTGTGTGTGATGATGTTCCTCGTTATGATGTATGTTTATCTTTCCCGTGGCTTTATGTGTTATGTTAATGAATGAATGAAAAGTATTATGTAACGTAAAGTGAAAGATAACGAAAAGAGGAACGTAATGAAAGAATGCATGCATTAACGAATGAAAGAATGAATGTAAGAAAGGCTTGCAAGCAAATGTATGGAGGTTCATACCCAATGAAGGGTGTTAGCTCAACCGTGTGCGGGTTAGCTACCCCAGAAGGATGCGCACTGGGGGTCCAATCCTTGTGATTGACCATATGTATGGGATCCTTGCCGCTTGCCCTAGGTACTGGAGTCAGCTTCGTGCATAATGTTCGAGGTCTATGAAAGACCTCAGGCCCAGTAACCAGCTTCGTGCACAATGTTCGGGGTATAGCACATGGCATTGATCCGTAATGAAAGAGATAGATAAGTGGTGAATGTACTTGCCCTAGGTACTGGAGTCAGCTTCGTGCACAATGTTCGAGGTCTATGAAAGACCTCAGACCCAGTAACCAACTTCGTGCATAATGTTCGGGGTATTGTACATGTCATCGAAAGTAATGAACGTACGAATGAATGTAATAAAAGTACAAATGAAAGTAATGAACGTACGAATGAAAGTAATGAACGTACGAATGAAAGTAATGAACGTACGAATGAAAGTAAGGAATGTACGAACGAAAGTAAGAATTCATGAATGAATGTGAACGAAAGAAACAAATGTGAATGTTAACGATGTACGTTAAATGAATGAAAGTTAATGAGCGAATGATGAAGATAATAATGATATTATCTATGTGTACGTATGATGTGTGATCGCATGTAAATAAAAAACGGTTTTAATGAAAGAAAGTATGTTTTATTATAAAACTAGAAATCACTCAGTAACGCTGACTTTTTATGTGTTTCCAGTTGGCAAGTAAGGTTGCTGAGGATGACACGAGACGGCTACTCAGCTCTTTTTGAATGGCATTCTTTTGTTTAATGCTTTTGTATTGTAATGCAAACATACGATGTTTTGTAATGAATGTTGTATTACCTTGCAAAAGTGTTTATTAAAAGAAATGAAATGTTTTATTCAAAAGTTTCCGGTGCATGATTTTATAATCTTAATGAAATTATATGTTTTATGCGTGATGAATGACCAACTGTGAGGTGCCCGGGAACGGGGCCTTACTGTATCGATGGGTTTTAGATCAAAAAGGTTTACTCGTCCCTCTCCTTTGTTCTACAGTGTTGAATTACATGCCCTGGTTCTCTTTAATAGTTACATAATCATCAATCATGGCTGTTTCGTTTAATGTCTCTATTCTCACCATTTTGAATTCATCTAGAACTTGAATTAAACTATGGTATTGATGGAATGATAGTTGTCTTTAACGAATTTGGAATTACACAATAAAAGAGTAGGATTATACAAATAGAGTTTTGAATAGTCATGGTGATTGTTGAATATTTTAGTGTAATTAGAGATTGCATGTGTCATTCAAATAAGAGTGCACGCCTGTTTGAATGTCATCAGGCCTAACGGAGGATCCAAGGGGCAGCGCCCTCTTGGCGGGCTTTCGAGGGCAGCGCCCCCGAGAGAAGCGGGGTCCAAGGGGCGGCAGCCCCTGGCGGGGTCCAAGGGGCAGAGCCCCTGGCTGGGGTCGAAAATGCATTAGAAATTTAGACAAAAGTCCTTTATCGAAAATGCATTAGAAATTTAATTTCGGACCAAATATGCATTTGTGGAACTTGAGGGACTAAAGGTGTAATTTACCCCAAGAAGCAGTTTTCTTGAAAACTAAAAATACACTCCTACATATTCGGTTTTCTTCATCCCCTAAAAAAAGAAATTCGATTTCTTTTATCTTCTGAAGATTGCTCAATCAAAATTCATACGAAAATCTGGAATCAATCTGATTTTATCCAATCAAACATTGGCAGACACTCCAATTATTTGATCTAAAAGTGATCACACGACTTCAGATTTATCCAGTAATTTTTAAGAATTCCCCAACAGTGATTTTCATAGTTGCAGGTGATCATCTATATATACATTTATCAAGATGAATGGTTAGTTTCGGTTAGAATTGGCGAGAATAACTACCCTCGGCAGTTGGTCGACGCCATTACCAACCATAATCATCGTTCAACTAAAAAAAGAGTTGATAATACCTAATAATAACATGTTTTATTACATATACATATATAATAAATAAGTTTAGTTTATAATCTAATGTGTAAGTCATTGGTTATCCACATGAGTCAATGCCGATGAACAAAACAAATACGAAAGCACAAGATCTTCAATGCTATCAAGAAATGTTCATCCGCATTAGCCAATGTGGTGAACATAAGGATCTTCATTAACATCACCACCAATCATTACAAATATTCGGGTCTTTAGAAAGTAGAAACAATTTGTGAAGAACAAAATATGAAGAGGTAGAAAAATACATAGAGTGAGAGAGACAGAAATGTATAAACAAAGCTTCTAGTAATGCTAGTTAGGTGAGACTTTGTCTAATAAGATGTCCGATTAGTTAGTACAAAAGTAAAAAAGGTTGCAGAGAATATGATGAAAGAAGAAAGCATGGGGAAGGGGATGGCCTGCTTTTCGTACAACAGGTTAAAGCAATATAAGGTGCAAGTGGTTTCAATGGAGAACCTTTTATTTTATAAATCAAATTACGAAAATAATCATTCAAAAACTAAATTTATCAAAGACACAACCAATCAAACCGTGCCAAATGTCCATTCCTCGCCCACGTGGCAATAAATATTCATAATCCCTCGCTGGCACGGTCTTTGAGGTGAGGAAAAGGCATGATCCCTTACCCACATGGCGCTTTTTATGCAATCCTCGTCTTACGTGGTGTATTCCTTGCTGACTCAGCGAGGAATTATAGGTATTACTAGCTGCCACCCCTTGCCCATAAGTAAAAATAAATTAATATGTATATATCAAAATATCATTAATTTTTAATTTTTTTTCATTCACTATTTTTAAATACTTACAATTTTAATTTAATTTGATTTTCCCCTATGTAATACAATCTTTCGCCTTAACAAAGTTATCAAATCTTATATTTTTCTCAACATACTTGATGCAACTATCTTGTTAAATCCTCTCAAATAAAAAAATGTCAGTTAATATCATACTATGCAATGGGAGTAAATGATATTTTGTAAAGGGGTTGAAGAGTATTACCATTAAAAGCTAATTATGTTAGATATGTTCTTAGTTTATCTAGTAATATTATATATGATAAATTAAAGGATATTGTTTCTAGAAAAAACTGAGAATTCAAAGTTTTATATGATTATCTTATAAATTGGTTAAGTATACTTATTTTATTAATATATCTAATGAGAAAGATTTATTTTGTTTTATGAATGTTGTTCTTAATAGTTAAAACAAAAATTTTACGTTATTCGTTAGTGAAGAATCTGGTTTTAGTAATAGCTCAGGTGTTCAAGAAAAAAAATTAATTTTACAAACAAAAATGAAAAGTTTATTTATGATTTAAACAACATTCATGCGGATGATGAGAGTTATATTGAAGTTAAGAAAGAATCTAAATATGAAAACTACAAAAATGAGGTTTTTTTGATAAAGACTATCCACCCCCATCATTTAGAATATAAATTTCATCAAGATATATTTTTTTCACAACAGAGTTATTAGCAGATCCTATAAATAATCCATTGAAAAATAATAGTTCTGAGTTGTCAAATATTTCTGAAGGTGACTATTTCAACAACAAAGAAGAATTACATCTGAAATTAGGTACGATATGTCTTACATAATGTTTTAAGTATAAAGTGGTTAAATTATCAAAAAGTAGATTTAAGGCGTCATGTCGTAACGATGGTTGTGATTGGTATATCCGTGCATACTATTTTTAAAGTACAAGTATATTTCAAGTTAGATACTTTAAATTAGTACATACTTGTTCAATCACACAAACGTATCCCAATATTCGTCAAGCAAACAAAGAAGTATTGGGTCATATTATCAAAGACCAATTAAAAGGTAGCGTCGAATTTACCGATTTAAATAAATTATATATGATGTTAAAGAGAGATTCAAAGTTAGCATATCATATGCTCAAGCTTGATGTGGTAAGGCTTAAGCACTAGAACTTTTAAAAGGATCTATAGAAGAGTCGTTCTCACATCTTCCTATTTACTGTTGTAACTTGAACAAAACAAACCCGGGTACGGTCACTGACATTGGTATGGATGAAATGCGACGCTTTGAAATATTATTTGTCGCGATCGGTGCCGCAATAAGTAAATTTTTTAATATGTTTTTTAATCATATTTTTATAATACTAACTTTATACTTTTATTTATATTTGAAGTTTTGTGCAATTTTTGTGGTCTTTAATTGTGATTGATGGGGCACATCTAAAGGGAAAGTTTTTAGTCACCATGTTTTTGGCAATAGGTATGGGTGGAAACAACCAAATTTTACCACTTGCATACAGTGTTGATAAAACAGAGAGCGGAGAGTCTTCGAAATGGTATTTTCAAAACGTAAAGATTATATTGGTGATAATTCAAATTTGGCAATTATATTTAATAGAGCTGCCCAATTGATATGGCAATCAAAACGGTGTTTTCACATGCATATCATGAGTTATGTTGTCGTCATTTGATGTTAAATTTTTGCTTAAGGTCAATGAAAGGAAAAAATTAAGAGTTATTGTGCTGGCAAACTTACAAAGCTTATAGGGTTTCTGATTTGAAGAACGATTTTATAGACTCACCGATGTACTTCCACCCGTTCAAAATACTTTAGTTAATGTTAGGTTTGAAAAATGGGAAAGATCACACTGTTCTGTATGTCGTTATAATACCATGATGTCGAATAGCTCCGAGTCTATCAATGCTTTGTCTCGACATGCTAGAAAACTACCAATTATTTGTCTCGTTGAATTTTTTCGGAAACATCTACAAAAATGGTATTTTATTCGTCGATAGGTTGGAGGTAATATTTTATCTAATTCATATAATCCTTTATATTTTTTGTTAAAAATATTAACATATTATTTTTTATTTTATTTGTAGGTGATTTGCAGTGCAGTCTTACTAAATGGGTTGCAAATAAAATAACAAGAAGAATTGCAAAAAGTGTGACATGGACACTAACCGAAATCGATGATCACACATTGGAGGTTACACACGGAGATACGATTGCTTTGTGTTCATGGTGTTCATGCGATTGTTGTTTCATGATTTTTAAATTAACTGATGGTAGTCACTGGGCTTTAAACTGGTTTACTAAGGATACATACAAGGATACATATAAGAATTCAATAAATCATTTACCAACACAATCTTAATGGGAGGTACCTTTTGATTTTGAGCTTGTCCAGCCACTGCTAATGAATCAAAGACAAGCTAGCAAACTGCGGGAAAATAGGCACATACCGTCACACGGGGAGGTAGTAAAACAAATTGTATACAGTAGATGTTGTATACAAGGTCATAACCACGAACAATGAAAGCCCCACTACAATCACAGGTTTTGTAAAAATCAAGGGCAGATGGAAATAGTAATCCATATCAACCAAAAGCATATGTCAACCTAGAAGATTTTATACGTCTTTGATGCAACAAGCTAACCATCACAAAAAGGATTTGAATGAACCTTAATGATGAAAGAATTTTGATTTTTATTAAAACATGTTTGTATTAACGTTTATGTTGGTAATATTATTAGAATGAAAAATATATTATTTGAATTACTAATTGCATCCTACACTATAAAATAGGGCAATGTAAACATGATGCTTTCAATCCTAGCATTATCTATCACTCCACTATCCATACAACAAACAACTAACTTCTTTTTCATCCTACCATTATCCATCACTCCAAACTTATTACTCTAAATTAATAAAAAAATGTTATTCATCTTTCACATATGTCCTCCTCCAAAACCTTCCTACAAATCACAACAACAATATCACTTTATCTACATAATACTGATCAAAATGATTCTATTGTCTTGTTTTTATTTTTTTCTCTACATAATATTGATTAGAAGATGAGAAAAATTGAAATGAATAGCAAGAACTCCTATATTGAAGTGGCTAAGCTGTGTACTATAACTTACATCTTTCTTGGCAATGAAGTCAGCAAGCTCTGATTACGGGTCTCCTCAATATTGATAGAAGACATATTATATGTTCACAAGTTATAATGAAGACATGTTGTGTGTATACAAGAAATAATGAAGAAATGCTATGTGTTGACAGTAAATAATAAAGAGATACTATGAGCTTAGAGGAAAAATGTACTGATTCCTGTCACACCCCGGGCCCAAGGAGGGTGGGACGTCACAAACTGATAACAAACATGGTAGCGGAAACAAACCATCATAAGAGCACACAAGGAGAGAAATTACATGGCATTACATTTTAACGTCAAAGCCGGGTGTAACAGTCTTGCCCATCATACAGGGTACAAATTCGTTACATAAATCTAAATGTTTAACCAACTACAATTTAAATTGTTCAAAATTTTTCCAATTCAAGTAATGCCATGAGTAGTCAGAATACTAGGTCGTCCAAGTCCAGTTCTCCAATGAAGCCAACATCAATTATGAGTTACCTGAAACATGCAGAAAAAGATTTTTGTGTCAAATAAAAAGTTGGTGAATTCAAGTGCTTAAAGTTTAAAAACAAAAGGACTCTTTAGAATCCATGAATTGATTTAAAATCATAAGTATCACTATTGTAGGCTCACCATCAACCGTGCACTCAGTCCCGGCTAGCCTCTTCAAAAGTTATGTTTATACCGGTTAATCCCATAGGGAGCATTGAGCCTCAAACAGTGCACCATACCTTCTGGATGGTTCACCATGGTATCTTATAAAAACCTGTCACATGACATAAACGATCCCTTAGGATCTCAATGGGCTACGCTTCCTATACAGAAGGCACTATATGTGGGGGATTCCTCAAGTAGATCTACCCATATAAAACAAGCGGTTCACATAAGAATTAATGATTGTGATACAAGTATAAGCAGGTTCAAACATTATTAATAACATATAAGCATCAAAAAATAGCACAATAATAATTTTAGATCAAACAAAGCATGCTTCATCCCAAATCAGTAGTAAAAAGGGAACACTAGAACTCACCTTAGGTTTCAAGCAACAGATCTTCGTGAACAGAAAGTGATTCAATACTAGCACCCTAGCATCAAGATTCAAGTAATAATATATGTGCTCTAAGGCCATGTTGGGTGTATCTAGATGTGTTACAAGGTCAAAAGTTCGACTAGCTTTGGTTTGTTAGGGTTTTGTTTCAAAAAGTTCCATTTTTAGGAAAGTAGGGTTTCTTAACATAAACAACATGTGTTAATGACTTTAATCAGTGTACTATAGTGTAAATAATTCTATCATGTATTTTTAGTCAAGAGGGGTCGAATTTTTAAGGGTTTTGTAGAATTTACAGTTTAGTCCCTCAAGTTCCAAAATTTATAGTTTTTACCCTAAAGTATGTTTTCTTTGATTTCTTGAATTTTATGGCCCCTTATTAGTTTCTATGAGTTTATTATTGCATTTTAACATGTTAAATTCTAGTTTTTTCAGAACTTAGTTTGGGGTAATTAGAACTTATGTTTTTAGTTACCAGGTACGGTAAAACCGGAGATTTTGACAGTTTGTTTAAATCCTTCTATTTTCATCCAATTAACATTTAAATATTATTTAAGGACTTATAGTAAGCGTAATAAGCTGTTAAAAGATATGTTTTTGAGCTATTTTGATTAAAACTTATTTTTTATGATTTTCCCGTCAAAATGCGTTTTTACCCGGAAACGAGCGTCCGAATACGTTTTTATCCAATTTTTCACCTATCTTCTGATTAATGTCCCTAACTTACTGAAATATTATGATCTATATAGATTTTAGGTCTCTTTTATTATTTTTAAGATTTTACCCAAAATTTACCCGGTTAAGTCCCGTTTTTAACAAATAGTTCCATTTAATCATAAGTTTAACCAAAAATCATCAAATTCGACCATTATGCCCATGATTTTTATAATAGAGCCTGTAATTCTTTTTAATGTAGTAATCTTCTTTGTTTTACTATTTTAGAGGAGATTTTACCACTTTTCAGGTTTCCAAACAAGCTCATTTTGTCCCCTAATCCTATCTTTTTACATTTCCAGCCATTATCACTAACTTAGAAATTTTCATATTTCCAAAACTACTGAAAATATATCAAAACTCTCAGATTTAGCATGATGTACATATACGTTGCTCTTAAATGATGATTTACACCATTTACACATGTGTAAACATTATAGATCATACCCAAACATCACCTAATCATTTTGTAACTTTCAAATCAGGTTTTTATGTTGCTTATAAACCTATGTTAGGCAGGTTTCGGGGCTTGGCTGTGTGAGTTTTCAAAACATGTGCATAGATGGTGTTATTTCATGTAAAAATAGGGTTTTCTAGGTATAGTCTTGTGTTTCAACCAACTATTTACCAACTTATCATAATGTATACCTCGTGTGATGTTCAGAGCTCCTCAAGAACAAGTTTTAACCTGCAAGTTTATGCTAGAACAAAGAAAGTAAGGCTTTTGATAGTTTATTGAGGTAAAACACAATAAACAACTTGATTCGGGTGTGTTGATGCTTACCCTTCAAATGCTCCGCGAGTTTGAGAGGTTAGGAGAGATAGAATAGATGGTGATTCTCAAACAAAACCTATAGCACCTTGGTCTTGCAAGAACCGTGCACAAGGGTCCTCCAAAAGTCACTTTCTTGCTTGGATTATGCTTGGATGATGATGAATTGTTGATGTTCTTCAAGACTTCGCTAAAATATGAAGTTGTGTGTGTGTTTTGGATGAGAGGGCCGAGAGAAAGAGGGAAGGAAATTGCATGTATGGGGGAGTATGGGAAGTAGAGTGTGGTTATAAGTTGTTTGGGAAGGAAAGGAAGAGAATTGATTGGTGGTGTGGGTGGTGCGGCCATGGATGGTTGTGGGGTGTTTGTTTATATTTTATTTTGTAAATTAAATATGTAGTGTAGTTTTGTTATGTAGTGTAATTTTGTTGTGTAGTGTAGTATTTTAAGTGGTAGTTTATAGTTAAGTGTTTTTAAGTGCTAGATGTGTATGTATGAAATTAATCTATGAATTATGTGTGTGTGCACATAATTAATTGTTTTCAACTTGGAATCAACATTTTAACGTGTTTAATTATATTTTCAAAACGTTAAATTATTCTACACAAAGGCTAAACTTAAAGAATTATTGAAGGAAAAATAGAACACACAATGGTAATAATCATGAAAGAAATAAGGTAATAGTAATAATAATATTGTTGATATTAATGATAGCAACAATAATTGTTGGAGGTCAAAGTTTAGAATTATGACCTTGGGGTCGGTTGTTATATTCTTCCACCGTTTAGAAAATTTCGTCTCAAAATTTGTCTTCGATTAGGTTTCCGAATGGGTGGGTTTGAAGAGGTGAGGATATTCCCTTTTCGTTTCATCTTCACGTCCCCAAGTGAACTCAGGTCCTCTCTTGGAGTTCCATCTAACCTTCACCTTAGGTATACGACTTCGTCTAAGTTTCTTGACCAGTCGGTCAATAATCTCTATTTGTTCTTATACAAAATTTAATTTATTATTGTTTCTTGCTTACTTTAATGGCAATTCTAAGGCTTTGTCTACTAGGCATTTCTTCAGATTTGATACATGAAAGGTGTCATGTATGTAGCTCAATGCTTGAGGTAGCCTTAGCTGATATGCTACTGGGGAAATTCTTACCAATATTTAAAGGGTCCAATATATCTTGGGCTTAGCTTGCCCTTCTTGCCAAATCTCACGGCTCCTTTTCACGGTGCGACTCTTAACATTGCCCTATCACCTACTTGGAACTCCAGGGGTTATCGTCTTCTATTGGCATACTTCTTTTGACAATCTCTGGCCGTTCTCCGTCTCTCTTTAATCTTGACTATTTTGTCCGTGGTTTCCATCATGATGTCGGGTCCCATCACTTGGCTATCACTAACCTCATTCCAACTCAATGGTGATCGACATTTCCTACCATGTAGGGCTTCATACGGGGCTGCTTTTATACTTGCATGGTAACTATTGTTATAGGAAAACTCCACTAGGGAAAGGTGGTTATCCCAGCTTCTACCGAAGTCAATCACATAAGCTCGTAGCATGTCTTCCAGAGTCTGAATGGTTCTTTAACTTTGCCCGTTGGTTTAAGGGTGATATGCAGTGCTTAAATAAAGATGGATCCCCAGAGCCTGTTGGAGAGATCTCCAAAATCATGACGTGAAACGACTATCACGGTCTAAGATAATTGAGAACGGCACTCCATGCTGAGCTACTATTTCGTCAACGTATAGTTGGGCTAACTTTGACAAATCATAGTCCTCTCAAATTGGTAAGAAGTGGGCTGATTTGGTAAGCCTATCCAAAATTACCCAAATAGCATGATGTCCATGAAAGGTCCTTGGCAACTTTGTAACGAAATCCATGGTGATGTTATCTCATTTCCACTCAGGGATTTTAGGTTGTTGTAAAGTTCCTGATGGTTTTTGATTTTTGGCCTTTACCATTGCACAAGTCAGACATTTTCCCACATAGGTGGCAATTGATGTCTTAATTTCGGGCCACCAGAACATAGTCTTTATATCTTGATACATCTTGTCACTTCCCGGGTGAATCAAGTATTTAGATTTTTGGGCTTCATCTAAAATCACCTCTCTAAGTCCTCCATTCTTTGGTACCCATGCTCTTCCGTCATACTTGTATAATCCACCATTGCTCACCTCTAGACGCTTTTCCATTCCAGTTAACAACTCATCAGCCAGTTTATCCCCCTTCAGAGCTTCTTCCTGTGCCCCTTTTAGTCTAGTGACCATGTTAGTATACACACTTATAATGAGCAAAAACGAAGGTGTTTCTCCATTTCCTTTCTACTCAGGGCATCGGCCACTACATTTGCCTTGCTGGGATGGTAGCGAATCTCACATTCGTAATCGCTTAATAATTCTACCGATTTTTTCTGGCGCATGTTCAACATCTTTTGATTCAGAAAATGCTGCAGGCTTTTGTGATCGGTATAGATAACACACTTAGTACCGTAGAGCTAGTGTCTCCACATTTTGAGTGAAAACACCACGGCACCCAATTCTTGTGTCGTGTAATTCCTTTCATGCTAGTTCAGCAATTTGGACGCGTAGGCGATCACCTTTTCCTGCTGCATTAGCACACATCCAAATCCTTCACACGAGGCATCATAATAGACTACAAAGTCCTTAGTTTCTTCTTATAGGGAAAGGATTGGTGCGCTGCATAGTTTTCCCTTTAACATATTAAAGGCTTCATCTTGTTCCTTTCCCCACTCATAAGCTGTATCCTTCTTGGACAAAGCAGTTAGTGGTTGTACCATTTGTGAGAAGTCTTTGATGAACCTCCTGTAATAACCAGCCAAACCAAGAAATTGTCCGATTTCGGTAGGAGTTAGAATCTTCCAGTTCTTGATGGCCTCTATTTTTGCTGGGCCTACTTGAATTCCTTCCTTATTCACTATATGCCTAAGAAAGTGGATTTCACGTATCCAAAACTCGTATTTGGAGAACTTCGCGTATAATTGCTCGTTCTTGAGTAGTTCAAGGATTAGTCGGAGATGCTTCTCATGTTCTTCTTTGCTTCGGGAGTAGATCAAGATATCATCAATAAATATGATTACAAACTTGTCTAGATACGGACGACATAGATGGTGCTGCTAGCGCGTTAGTCAGTCCGAAAAGCATGACTAAGTACTCAGTGTCCATACCTAGTTCTGAAGGCTGTTTTAGGGATGTCTTCTTCTTTTATCTTCAATTAGTGGTATCCTGCTCACAAGTCTATCTTGGAGAAATAGTTGGCTCCATGCAACTGATCGAATAAGTCGTCACTAGAAAGAGGATATCGGTTCTTTATAGTAAGCTTATTTAGTTTCCGATAGTCGATGCACATTCTCAATGTTCCATCATTCTTTTAACAAATAGTACCGGAGCACCACACGGTGAAACACTTGGTCGTATAAACCCCTGATCAAGTAACTCTTGGATTTGTAGCATTAGCTCCTTCATCTCGGGCAGAGGGAGTCGATAAGGTGCTTTGGCCACCGGCGTGGCACGAGGTACTAAATCTATCTGGAACTCAACTTGTCAGGTTGGAGGGAGTCCTGGTAACTCTTCTGGAAATACTTCCAAGTACTCAGAGACCACAGGTATGTCTTCAATTTTGTTCCCTTCTGGCTTTCATCACATAAATTATGAACGTTGTGTGTCCTTTCTTTAGGTTCTTAGTAGCCTTTAGGTGTGATATCATGGGGAATAAAGGGTGGTTTATCTCTCCATGGACTACTAGCATCTTCCCATCAGCTAAAGGTATTTTAAGGAAAAGCTCGTCACACACGATCTTATCCTCTGTCCTGGTTTGCTCTATCCATCCCACCCGAACTAGGTCATCAGTCAAGCTACTAGTAAAGTCAACCGTAGATTTTACAGTTGCTGGCCTGATGGACCGGACCATGCATCTAACTCTGGGATGTAGTCCCCAAATGAAACGGGCTACTCCTTTAGCTTCTGGCGTCACCAGATGTGGCACCAATCGAGACAGAGCTTGGAAACGGTTAATGTACTTCATGTAGTTTGGGCCTTTCATCTCTAAGATCAGAAATTCAGACTCTAGCTTCTCAAGCTGGTTGACTGGACAGTACTTGTTGATTATAAAATCCCTGAATTCAGTCCAATTCATTCCAATGCGGCTCCTTTAAGTGATTGAGAAGCAAACCTTACCATGCTGGAAGTTGTTAGCTAATAAACTTGCTTGCAAAGCGGCGTGAACTCTTTCAGACCCTTGCATTGCACACCTTTTTTAGCCGAAGGGACAGCGGAATCTAAGCCCACACCAGATAGGGAAAAACGAGGAAATGTATGTGATTCAGATGGATCAAGAGGTCTGTTTTGGACTGGGAAGTGCCGAAGAAGGAGAGAGCAGGCAGCAGTGGTGAAGCCCGTAGAGTACATTGAATGTACAGAAATGGCTGGGTACCCCCTTTTTGTTGGCCAATTCACACAGCCTCAATCTCATCCAGCCACCTATGCGTCTTAATTGCACCCTCAGTGCCATAGAAGTCTTTCGGTTTGCAGCCCATGAATGTCTTATAGGAACACCCATTTCTTATTTCCTCAGTGCCATCATTATTACCTTCCTCATTCCCAGGTCCATTGTTCCCGGTTGCATTCCCCCGATGTGCGTTGATCTGGGCGATGATCATCGAAATGGCGTTAGCAATCTGTTGTGCCACTAGGTTAGCAATCCGATCGTCATTCATAGGGTTGACATTTTCTCCATGTGGGGTTTTGGTGGAGTAGGTGGTTGGTTCATGGTCGGTCTGGCTTCCTCATGTCGACCTCTAGCAGCTCCTCGTCTCCCGATACGAGTTCCTCGTCTGGTCGGCATTCTGGTAGTATCATAGATAAATTCATTTAGCATCTTATATATTGTGGTTTCAAATATTCTATTATGCCGAATTTGCCCTTATTAGTCACCCTAACCAATTACATGGGAGTATAATGCATACAAGATGACATAACATATATATTTCTTCAACGAACATGGGGTGAATTATTCATAGTACACAAATCAATTTTTCAACACAAAATATATTACTATCCAAATCAAGTCACCCTGCAATATTAGCATCATTAGTAATAGTTTCTTAGATAGTTCAAACATAGCATCAATCAAACAAAATAGTAATAGTGTCATAGTTTCACAAATTGGAAGGTGCCATCACCCTCGTAAATAATAATAGTCTCTAAAATTGATAAATAAAATAGTTTCCTTGAATAGTTTCAAAACGTACTGCCCAGTAAGCAAATATCATTATATCATCACTGCCATTTCTTCTTCATCCATTCAAACCAACCTGAACTCTTCTTCTTTTGCTCTTGCTCCAAGCGTTGCACACTATGTGACGCTATCATCGCCTGAAACTGGAGAGTTAGCTCGTGACGCTGGATGTTCGAGTGGCGTGCTGGAGAGTCAGCTCGTGACACTGGATGGTCTTCAATATGTCACTCAGAGTAGGGTCAGAAGGGCCAAAGTCACTAGCCTGACGGCTAGACTGGGAGTAGGGGTCGCCAGCAAGAACACTCGGTTCATCATACAAGATACACTCGGTCCATCATACAAGATACACTCGGTCCATCATACAACCTATGCCTAGGCGTATCACTAGCCTGACGGCTAGATTGAAGGGCTTGTACAATGTCTTGCGTATCAAAAACAGTGGCCACTGGTACAATGTATATACATCATCAACAGATAAATTAGTCAGCCACATTGGGTCAAATACCCGAATAGTATCCATTTGGCCTCCTTTTGCAAGACAATAACCGCTTCACATGTTCTCCAATCGTAGTACCACCACTTGAAGTGTGGAGTGAAGTCCTGTGGCATTTCCCTTAAAGGGATTCTTGACATAGTGCGTGGAGGACTCCACTTCAACACAACCTTAGGCTTTCCAGTAATGGAATCAACTTCAGACCTTCTAATGTACCTCGTCAGTTGTTGAGGTCTGAAGTTAACCAACCTGGTGTGGTACTCTCTCCTCAAAGCATCCTTAAACCAGCCTGGCATCTTTTTCGAGTCAGCATACAGTACTTTAGGCGGGCCAGCTTGTTAAGCTCAAATCCGGGAAGAGTCTTTAGCTCATGTGGAAATCTAAAGTACTCTATTCCCTTCTCCCTCTTGACTGCATAAACACTCAGATCCTCAAAGTATGCCTATGCTATGATCTTTCCTGACACCTGGAGATGCTTCTTCACTTTGTAGAGCTTGGTGTAGGCACTCGGCTTTGGAGCAGTGCGCTGGGCTCGGATCTCTACAAAACAAGCCACCCATTCAGCCTTTTTCATGTCCATATCGGCGTCTGAGGCTTGGGCTTGGCTTTCTGACTTCTCTGCCTCTTTCTCCATCTGATCTAGCTTATCAAATGTATCACTACCGAGAGCATCACCCAAATTAGGAACCACATTTCCCTCTCGGTCAGTGTACTCTGGATAATGCTGGGCTGTGACGTCTTCAATCTATATTTCATCCACATCATTAAGCTTATCGTCACTAGCCACATCAACAGTAGGAGCGTCGTTGATAATCTCATCCGGGTTGAGCTGGAACATCTCAGCAAGTTGCTCATCAGTAAGGTCATGAATTATTTCTCCTTCTTCGGGAGTATAACTCACAGACCTCCTGACAATCCCTTGCAAATCAAGTATCATAGTTAATTGAGACTTGATTTGCTGTAGGGGAGAAACATCATATTCATCTTGCTGAGATGTTGATCTACTTGATTTAAACAATGTAAATACATCAACCATTAGTACTTCATCAAGATAGTTAAATATCAAATACATTTATAAACATTAATTACATAAGTTTAATACATGTTTCAAGTACAAAAGCTTTTAAAATACATAAATGTCTAAACATTACTTTTGTCTTGAATCATGGGCTCGTCAGCAAGTGGGGCAGAAGATGATGCTCCTTGGTCTTGCTTTCGCTTTGTTCTTCTTTCTTGACCTTGTGCTGAGGAAGATGCAGCTGCATCTCCTTCTTCATCATCATCATAATCCCGCCTTTCTCTAGTTTCCCATCATCACTAACCTCATCATCATCACTATCATCATCTTCTCCATCATCATCATCATCATCATCATCATCATCTCCTTCTCAGATCTTAAGTGGCTCCTCCTTAGATCCCTTGAGCTTCAGCATGATGGTCTTGTTGGAAGCCTCCAACTCCTCTATCTTCTTTGCTGATTGGACGTTGTGCTCCTGTAGTTGGGCAATCTGCTGAGCTTGCTGTGAAATCTGCTGTGCTTGAGTAGCGCTGATCTCCTCAAGCTAACGTAATTGTGCAGCCTTCTCTTCATTAGCAGCTAACAGCTTCAGCATCATACGGTTTAGTGCTGACAGCTGTTCCACTACTCTAATGGGAGGTAGAGATGATCCTGTGGTGAATGTGGTGTGTGATGAGGGACCGGCTTGGTGGCTGGTGGTAGTAGTGGTGGCTGTGGTGAATATGGGTGGTGGTATGTGAGTGGGTGGTGGATGGTAGGCTGTAGTGGTGGAAGGTGGAGGTGTAGTAGTAGTGGTGGAGGGTGGTGTGATAGTAGTGGTATGGTAGACGTGGTGGGTGGAGTGGTGGAAGTGGTGGTGATCAAAGTAAACCTGGGCCTCTTCCCCTTCTTCCCGTAGGGTTGAGCCACTCTTTCTCCTCGACCCCTTGGAGACAGAGGCTCCCTCTTGGCTACTGGGCTCGTCTGGGGTGTAGGATGGATCAGTAGTAGCCTCCCCAGACTCACCCTGGCATCCACCAACCGCCCTAACACCTCTCTCAGTGGCTACGACCCGGCTCCCCACCATTCGCACCAGAGGCTCTTCATAGACTCCTCCTCCTCATCAGGTTGGAAGTCAGGGTGAATAGGAGCTGGTTTGGGTCCACCCTGACCATCCCCTCCCTGATTAGTATCAGGATCATCACCTTCGGAGTCATCAGAGGGTAGAGCAATCTGCTCAACATCCGAGTCACTGTCATCATGGTGCCACTTCCTCTTCGCTAGCGCCACATAGTCTTCTCGAGCTAGATGCCCAAACAACCTCCTTACCGGGGGCTTCACCTGCTTACCCCGGTAAACCTTCATCCGTCCGAGGGTGGTATCGTCCATCACCTCTAGTACCACATCATCCTCCTTCTCCTTTGGCAGCGAAAGGAGCTTCTGATCATCTGCATGAAGCGAGGGTACTTGCAGAAGCTCTCTTTTCCCTTCGCCTCGAGGTTCTCCACTAGATAAGTGAAGATCATCCTCGAGAAGCTGAATGGGTGGTTCAGCACCAACGCCACATAGGTGTTTTGCATCTGATCGGACATCTCATCAAAGCCTCCCTTCCTTGAGGCAATGTACCTTAGCAGCACGTGGGCTAAGTACTTGAATTGGGGGCACAGGTTGCTCTTGTTGAGCACACCTACGTTAATATCCCCCGAGTACTTCGCCCATATAAAACAACCTCGAACTGTCAGAGGGTGTAGTCGTATAGGGTAGTCAGCATCATCCCCAAACTCTAAGACAATCCTGAGATCGTCCTCAGTGATCTCTATGGTCTGTCCAAAAATGGAGCTCCTGATACAGTGGGGCTCTATAGACCTGTCTACAATAGCGCTTTCCTAGAAAGCCTGCTGGACTGAACGGTATGGCGTGCATGGAGTTGATATAGCTCGGAAGATCCTCGATCTCCATAATAATGTAATGATGCCCGAGAACTCCGCCGTATTTCGGGAGGTCAGATCAAGATGAGCACAAATGTTATGCTTTGTTCTCATAGTCCAATGACTCGCCATGTGTTACACAATGTAAATAAACGTTAGTGTGTGTCAATGAGTAACAATTTGATTCATTGAAGTAACAATTTGATTCATTGGACTTGGAAATCTTCTGTTCTGTCGTGCGAATGAACTGTGCGACTGAGATCTAGTCATGCGAATGAGCTCATACGTACGACTGAGCGTGCGACTGGACTTAGTCGTATGCTGTCCCATGTGTTTACATCAGTCGTGCGACTAAGCTCATATGCATGGTTCAGTCATGCGATTGAGCCATTCGTCCAGCTCAGTCATGCGATTGAGCCATTCACACAGCTCAGTCGTGCGATTGAAGTTCATCAGTGTGTCCATTCGCATGACAGACTGTTCTTTTTTTTCAAATTCAAATTTATTGCAAAACTTGATGTTAAACTTCGTGGTTTGGCTCATTAGTCTTGCAAATGACCGACATAACACCTAGTAACTTTTATTTGAACAATATACTTAGTTTTATAGGTTTCTTGGTCACACTAAGTCTCGATTATGTTTAGGGATTAAGTTCGTGTTGGTAAACATGTCCCTAGTTCTAGTTCTAGTGTGCTTAAATGTAAATGACTTTCATTTTGATTACACTGATGTAATGTTTTGATATATGTAATGAAAACTCTTTATTAAATGATTATTAGTTATTGAATGTCATATCTATTTATATTATTGTTTATTACATGCTTATATGAACATCTTATATGGGTTTATAGTTGTTAGACATAGTTCTGTATCATTAAAGGTTCAGGAATGTGTTTAACCAAGGCTTATGATCCTGTCGCATGACTGGACCACGCTAATGGGCCAGTTGCACGACTAAACCATGTGATTGAGCTAAATGCACGATTGAGTCATAAGACTAGCTTAGTCGTACGAATGAATCAATCATGTGGGTCAGTTGTCCGTGTGAGTGGATCGTATGACTCAGTCGCACGACTAAGCCATACTCATGGCTCAGTCGTACGAATGAAGACTGTAACCTATAAATACCACTTAATTCGTGGAAAAACGAAACACTTCGAGAATTCACAACCCTAGTCGTCCCAGAACGTCCAAGTCGTCCCTTCCAACTTCATAGAGCGTTCCTGATCATTGCTAATCAATTCTTAACGTTTTCTAATCGTTAGTTTTGATCAGATTAACGTTCTCCCTGATTGGATCGCCAATCAAATAGGATTCCGCACTATTTGATATGGTTTCACATAGATTCGGTTAGTACCAGTTCGTACTCGGTCCTAACAAGTGGTATCAGAGCTTTGGCTCTCGATTCTACGTGGAGTCAATCACGTTTTTGCAAAAGTCAATGTTTTTCAATCAAAGATCTGTTCCGTTTGCATTAAAAATTCGATTTTTACGAGTGCATGTGTTCAAAAGTTTGTATTTTTCGAGTTCTAGCCAACTAGGGTTTTCAAAATCGTGTTTTTTAGTCAAATCGAGTGAAAATTTTGAAAAATTTCGAAGTCAGACGTCTTAGTCGCACGATTGATCCAATCGCACGACTGAACTTTATACGCATAGCTTAGTCGCACGCTTGGTCCAATCGTCTGCTCATTCGCACGTTTAAGTTCATTCGTTCGGTTCAGCTCAGTCGTATCTTTCATTCGTACGAATGAACTCATACGCATAGGTTCATACGCACGATTGACCTCAATCGCACGTGTGAACTCAGTCGAACATTTCAATCATCTGGTTGACTTCAATCGCACGGTTGAGTCTCATTCGCATTCCTCAGCGCATCAGTTAGTTAGATTGTCAAGTTTTTTAGTCTAAGTCATCATGGACGAACAACACTCTGCTTTCTCAGCCTGGAAGGACTCCAGAATTCAGAATCTCTTGCTCTTGGAAAAAGAGATCGGAAATCACAGCAAACCACCGAAGCTTGTGTCACTTGACGAATATCCTCAATGGAAGCAACGGTTTGAAATTCATTTGAATGGAGTGGACACCAACTTATGGAGCACTATTGAGACTGGCTACACTATGCCAGTTGGAGCTGACGGTATTTCACTGACTCTAAGTGGTTTGAATGAGGCGCAAAAGGTTGCATACAATGCTGAGAAGAAGGCCTATGCATTGTTGACACAGTCTATCCCAAAAGATATTTTCCATTAGTTCTCAGAGCACAAGTAGTGCAAGAAGTTATGGAAGGCTCTAGAGAAGCGATATGAAGGAAATGCAATGCTTAAGTCTCTAAAGGATAATGCTTTGAAGAAGGAATTTGATAACTTCTCGTCAATAGGAAATGAGAGTCTGGACGACATTATCAATAGCTTCTATCATTTGATGAGTGAACTGCACACTCATGGGGTTAAAACGTCTATGGAAGATAAGGTGTCGAGTTTGGCTGATGGGTTACCTGATAAGTGGGATTCATTCGTTTCCACTTTAAGACATAATGAAGTGCTGGAAACGTTGGATATAAATGACTTTATTATGAAATTGAGAGAGGAAGAGCTATGACATAAGTATAAGTCTAAAAAGGGAACCTACACTCGAATCCTTCTCTATACAATGTGACTCCTACTACTGCATCTTCTAGTGCACCCTTGCAGACTACTTTCGTGTCTAACACATCTGCAAGCATTCAAAGTGCATCTTCAGGTGGTGAGTCAAGAGCTTCATCAAGTGTTCAACACAGTTCTGTAGAAGCTCAATCGACGAAGTTAACGACAGAGAATCTGAGCAACGTAACTGTGGAAGTTGCTAAGGAGCATATGGATTTACTTGCTGTTGTGGTCCATTTGTATGACGGGTTAGTAGCAGGGAAGATTGGTAACGGTCACTTTGCCGATGAAGATTATAAGCAAGTGGATGAAACTGAGCTAGAGCGGATGGATATCATGTGGACTCTCGCTAGTGCTATGCGTAGAGCACAGAAGTTTGTTAAGAAGGCGGGACAGAACCTGGTGGCTACAAAGGATACAACTTTTGGATTTGACAAGTCAAAAGTCACTTGTTTCAACTGCTGTGAGAAAGGCCATTTCAAGAGAGAGTGTGTCAAACCTAAGAAGACAGGAAATGGCAACCCGTTTTCTTCAACCAACAGGCAGGATATGGACAAAAAGGTAGCTTCAACCAGCCATGACTCCAAAGCCATGGTAGCACAGGGTGATGAAGGACAAGACTGGTCCTTTCGTTTCTTATGCGATGGTGAAGCTAACATTGCATTGGTTGATGATCTGAACGACGACTCAGCGAGTGAGGGGGAGAACTCGGCTGAGTTTGACACTGCTGATGTGAATGAGACTATGGCTGCTGTTGATCACCTAGTGGAGGATGAACTAAATGCAGGATCTGTAACACACCAAGAACCCCAGGCTGCTTTCATGGTCGGCACCTCTACATCTGCGCATGTAGAATCGGAAGAAGCTCTCTTTGATAAACATGCTTGTGTCGATTGTAATGAATTTAGAGAAAGCATAGATTTAAAATTTGCTAGATTATTAGATCATAATAACAATTTGGTAAAAGACTTAAAACTGTGCACTGAGGCTAATCCGGTGTTAAAACTAAATGAGAGCAGTTATAAAGAGAAAATCGAAGTTTTGAGAAAACAACTAAGGGAAACCGAAGTTGTAGCATTTAACCAAGAAAATGACATAAAGTTTTACATAAAGACATTGAGGAAACTAAAAAGGAAAAAGATGTTTTACAAGTTGAAAATGAGTCCTTAAAGCAAAAACTACATAGTTTAGCTAGTTCCTCTCACATCTTGCAAAACTTGGTTAAAGAAAGAAACAATGGGGAAGGGCTGGGTTATAAAGTTGTCCCCCACCAAATGAGATCCTTCTAAACACCAAACAGAGACCTGTTAACAATAACCCCATCAAGGACCATGTGGTGACTACTCCTCTGGTCAGTGATCCGGACACTGCAGTTAAACCTACACCTCCGGTTGCTGATCAGAAGGCTTCAACATCGGGCACAAAGGATAAAATTATCATTAAGGATTGGGTGGAAGAGGATGATAACGTACCTCTTGGGTTGGGTTCACAATATGCTGTTACATAACCAAAGACTTCAAAACCTACTCAGTCTAAACCGGTCAACCAAGTTTTCAACAATGTCAAAAGACAAAATAATCATAACGTTAAACAAATCAAAATGTCAAAGAAGGTGAAAAACCAAAAGTTGAGACCAAAAAGCCCATGCCTGAAATGTACTCCCTACCCCACAAGAGATCTCCTAGTCCTGTTGATAGGAGATCATGCTATACTTGTGGAAAAAGAGGACACATTTCTTCTCACTGTCCTCGCTATCAGACACCTAGACGTAAAGTCAAACTAGATCCGGATGTTAAACCTAATTTCACAAAACCAAGGTCTAAAACACCTGCAAGGTCTAACACCCCTCCCTAACACCACAAACAACACAGACAAGCCACTGGTAAGTCTGTGATGCCTGAGGTAAAACCAATTTTTGAAAATAGACCTAAAATTCAAACTGTTAATCAGTTATTGGTTTACACAAACAATCCTTACACAAGGATGGTCTGTGGAAAGCTAAACATCTGATGTGTCTGATAGTGGTGATAAAAAGAAGAATGAGGATTCTCCAACTCCAAATGGACAGTGGGTGGAGTTTGTGATGTGCGATACCTCTGGGAAACCTAAGCCAGTAAAGGCTTGGGTCCCCCTCCTTAACTCATCTTTTTCTGTTTATGTGCAGGTTGTCCGCTATAGTGCTTCTACCCACACATGGATTGTAGATAGCGGAGCATCCATGCACATGACAAGAAATCAGTCTCTCCTTTTCAATGTCAAACAAATTTAAGGGGGGACATGTTTCGTTCGCTGGAAACAAAGGAGGCTACATTACCGCGCAAGGAGAAGTAGGTAATGGAAAGGTAAAGTTTGATAAAGTAAATTTTGTTCAGTAGTTAGAGAACAACTTACTTTCAGTTTCTCAGATATGTGACAAGGGCTTTAAAGTAATGTTTGACAATAGGAAGTGTTACATTCTGAAGAAGGAGATGGATATTCCGGAGGAGCAGGTATTAATGTCAGCGTTAAGGTATAACGATTTGTACGTCTTGGACATGTCAAATGCTTCTACTAATGAGTCCACTGCTCAGTGCTTTTTGTCAAAAGCAATGGAGAAGGAGTCCATCTCAAGGCACAGGAGAATGGGACACATAAATCCCAGGAAGATTAATCATCTGATTCACAACAACTTAGTTGAGGGAGTTACTATCAAGAACTTCAAACTTCTAGATTTTTATGTCTCGTGCAAGAAGGGAAACAGACCAGGAAGTCTCACAAGTCTAAGAATGTTAACTCTATTGAGATGCCCCTGGAGCTTCTACATATGGATCTGTTCGGTCCTGTCAGCACGAAGAGTATCGCTAGAGACTGGTACTGCTTGTAGTCACAGATGACTACTCACAATTCTCCTGGCTGATGTTTCTGAAAGCTAAGTCAGAAACATTTGAATCGTTCAAAGTGCTCGTCATAACACTGGAGTCTCTTTACAATCTAAAGGTGAGGAAGGTTCGTTCAGACAATGGAACTGAATTCAAGAATCAGTGGATGGATGCTTTCTGCAAAGAAAAGGGAATTGTTCATCAGTTCTCCTCTGCATACAAGCCACAATGAATGGGGTTGCTGAACGCAAGAATAGGAGCTTGATCGTGACTGCAAGAACTATGTTGGCAGATTTAAAGCTACCAGTACAGTTCTGGAATGAAGCGGTTGCCAATGCGTGCTACACGGTTAATCATGTGTTGGTAGTCTAGCAGCATGGGAAGACTTGCTAGAGTTAGTTCAGAAGTGCAAACCGAACCTGGAGTATCTGGAACCATTCGGAGCTCCATGTATGTTACTAAAGAAAACGCTGGAAGGCAAGTTAAGCGAGAAAGCAGATTAGGGAATCTTTCTAGGATACAGCATACTAGACAAACGGGTTTATAACAACTCAACAGGTCAGGTAGAAGTGTGCTGCAATGTAGATGTGCAAAGATACACCACCCTCTGCTTGAAAAGGTCCGTCGTCATTCTTTGATTACGATTGATTTTTCAAATCATTCAACCTTCCTCCGACATGTTCAGAGGACGAGATTACTGCTCAGATGATGTTCGATGTCTTGAATACACCGAATCTGGATATCAGCAATATAGCACCAGCCAGTGGTGCTTCAGGATCTTCAGCAACTGCTCAGGACGAGAGTGATGATTCATCAGAAGATGAAGAAGCAGTTGAGACAAGCAATGAGCATAACGTTAATTAAGATGGAAGCTCAACAGAAGCAAAGAATGCATTAGGGAATGCGGATACTGAACCTACCATCACAAATCTGGATACTGAAGTTGTCGCTCCTACGACACCTGTGACTAGGATCAGTGTGAATCATCCCCCGGAGACTATCATTGGGATCTTCACTTTGGTGTGCAGACGAGAAAGCAGCTATACTCTGCTGATTATGTTGCGATTATGGAAAAGGGCTACATGAATGATGGGGCTTTCAAATGTTTTGTTTCTCAAGTCGAGCCCAAACACGTAAGTGATGCCCTGAAGGATGAGGCCTGGGTCAATGCTATGCAAGAAGAGCTGCTACAGTTCAAGAAGCTTGGAGTGTGGACGCTCGTGGATAGGCCTAAAGGAGTTAAGGTGATTGGCACCAAATGGGTGCTGCACTGCAAGAAGGAAGACCAAGGTGTAGTAATCAGAAACAAGGCAAGATTGGTTGTTCAAGGAATTAGACAAGTCGAGGGAGTCGAATACAATGAAGTGTTTGCACCTATGGCAAGAATGGAAGCTATTCGTATCTTTCTGGCCTATGCATCCTACATGAAAATCAAGGTTTATCAGCTGGATGTTAAAAGTGCATTCCTTCATGGGGAAATCCGTGAATCAGTATACGTCAGTCAACCTGAAGGATTTAAAGATCCTTACCATCAGGACAAAGTCTACAAGCTGGATAAGGCTTTATACGGGCTATATCAAGCTCCTCGAGCTTGGTATGAGAAGCTCTCCACCCACCTACTAAAACATGGTTTTTCGCAGGGGTGTGATCAACTGCATGTTATTTATCAAAGAGAAAGATGGAGATTTACTAATGGTGCAGATTTATGTGGATGACATAATCTTCAGATCCCGAAATGAAGAGTTATGTAAAGAATTCGAATCTGTGATGAAGGCAAAGTTTGAAATGAGTGCCATGGGAGAGATGAAGTTCTTCCTAGGTTTACAGGTGGATTAGACACCTACCGGTATTTTTCTGCATCAGACTAAGTATGTTGGAGACATTCTAAGTCGATTTGATATGGAAAATGTCACTGCTGCCGGTACCCCACTTGCCACAAACCATGATGTGGCACCAGATGATAATGGGGATTTGGTGGATGCCATTATGTATCGTGGGATGATCGGATCTCTTATGTATCTCACTGCCTCACGTCCAGATCATGTATGCCACATGTCTATGCTCTAGATATCAAGCCAAACCAAAAGTAAATCATCTCATCGGGGTGAAAAGGATTTTTCGTTATCTGAAGGGTACTCCAACACTGGGGTTGTGTATCCTCATGATGATGACTTTGAGCTAACTACGTATAGTGATTCAGACTAGGGTGGCTGCAAGATGAACTTCAAGTCAACATCAGCAGGGTGTCAGTTCTTTGGAAGGCGTTTAGTCACCTGGCAATGCAAGAAGCAGAAATCTGTTGCCTTGTCAACATATGAAGCTGAATACGTTGCTGCTCCAAGCTGCTACTCTCAGATCATTTGGATTCATTAGCAAATGCGGGACTACGGTTTGCAATTTTCTAATACCTCTATCTTTGTTGATAATTCTGCTGCCATAGCTATAACTAAAAATCATGTTCAACACCCTAAAACAAAACACATCATTTCATACACGACTGTAATGAAAAACAGTTAATTGATGTGATTAAAATAAACACGGATTTTCAGCGCGCCGACCTCTACACTAAACCGTTTGATAAACCCAGATTTTTCTATCTGTTGGAGGTCAATGGCGTGAAAAAGAAAGAAGATGTGATTCCAGAGGAATCAAGTGCTAAGTCCGACCGTGTCTAGCTTTTAATTTTGTTTTTACTGTTTCTGTTTATTTCTTGCTTTAGAAAATTTCAAAATCCAAAAAGATTTTTGGTTTTTAAAATATTAGGGGGAGAGTTACTTAGTTTGTTACTTACAAAAAAAAGGAGGGCAGATAAGCTAAAAAGGCAAAAACAACAAATTTAAGAATGTGATTCAACACTATGGAAAGTGATGGTACACAGGCGTCGAGTTACTTGGAACACCAAAAAGATTTTCAATTTTACAATTTTAGTTTAATTAAATCATAAAAATTGTTATTCAGAGAATTCTAAGTCTAAAAAATTAGGAAAATGATAGTACGCTTGTTTTTCACTGTAATTACACGGAGAAAAGTCGATCTAGGGAGGTGCTAGTTCATTATACGATGTGTCGGTAGATTCAACACAATAGACTAGAGACACCATTGGTGATTCAACTTAAAATTAAATCAATCAACAAGTTGTGGGTTCCCATAGTATCCCTGGTTTGCACAATCAATCAATTTCCAATAAGGGGTGAGGAGCAATTGAATGCCACAAGTGTGTGCAAAGACCCGAAAAACATAGAGCAAAAAGATGACAAATGTCACAAAGCAGCAAATTAAGCAAAATAAAATAAGGCTGATGACAAACGTCACTGCTTAATTGTATATTAAATAATATTGCTCTAAGAAGAAGGTAGGTCTTGCGCCTCTCTGTTGTGCGATGGCACTGACCTGAGGCTTGGCATAACCTATCCGTTCTAAGAATTCATTGTTGGTTTGGTTGCGCCTCTCTGCTGTGTGATGGCACTGACCTGAGGCTTTGCATCTCTTTGAAAACTATTAGATCGAAAATCTTCTTATTCCCTGGACCGCTCAAAAATCTCCTGAGGAAGATTGATTACCATATACCTATGGGACACACAAATACTTGTTGATCTAATTCACCTAATTAATCACTGATGTGGGTCAAAAATCCGTGTATGGATTTAAGTGGACAAGTATACTGACAATCGTCATGGCTGCACTGCCTAATGTTCAAAATCAATATGTGTTACATAACAGATCAAGCATGATTTCCAGTTAGCGCTTAGAAGTCTTAGATGAATGAGAAACTGTGATATGTAAATATGTTTGTTTCCATTTCAATATATCTATAAAAGTTCCAAGTAATTGCGTTTATACCTGTCTGATTCCATATGAATCTGTCTTAGAAATGACGTTAATGCTAATCGGCTGTTCTACTCAGGGGGAGAATCATTTTAAAATGATTGTTAAACTGTTTTAAACCCTACCCCAACAAAAACATGCTTATTTTTGTTACTTAGTTTAGTTTTATAGTTTTTCAAGTTTTATGTATAGTGTGTCAGTGTCGGACTGTGCTACAAGATTCATCTTTGTGAATGTCACAAAATGAACTTAAAGTAATCTTGAATCACTTGTTTCTGAAAAAGTAAAAGGATCACGTCTGAGGTGATCAGGTGGATAAATGGATCACGTCTGAGGTGATCAGGTGGATAAATGGATCATGTCTGAGATGATCAAATGTTCCTTAATGTTTATCTAATTTAACTGAGATTTTAACTGAGATTGAAAATATCATACTCATAAGTATGGATCATTCGTACGACTGAGCCATAAGTATGGTTCGGTCGCACGAATGAAGGATGAGTATGGCCCAAACGTACAATTGGATCATAAGTACGGACCAATCGTACGACTGACAAGATCAGTGGAGCTCATTCGCATGATTGGTACATCAGTATGGACCAATCGTACGAATGGCAGGGTCAGTGACCCTCAATCGCACGATTTGGTTCATGAGTATGGATCAATCATACAATTGGCTGGGTCAGTGAACTTCAACCGCATGTATGTGAATGCGTATTACTCATGCGTACGACTGAACCTCAGTAGCACATATGAAACATGAGTATGAGTCCATACGTACGCTTGAAATCACAGCGGGTATAAAAGGAAGGCGAGTCGGTCGCGAACCCTAATCGCATACCTGACTCACGTTCGAATCCCGAAATTGCTAACCCCCCGCCAAATTTTTCCTTTGATAATCTTGTGCGCTTGTGTTTGCTGATCATTTCCGTACCAATTCCAGGTATATATTCGCATGAATCATGTCCCTTTTAGTCAAAAATCGATCTACAGTACAATAAAGAGTACCAAACTGAATCTCTTAAAATAAACACCTAAACGACCATTAAAGTTAAATTAATCATGTAATTGATGTTTAAGATGTAAATACGCGTCTGTAGATCCAAATTTCAAGGCCAATGATGTTGATTTGCAAAATGTTCAAAATTACAAGACGCGGTATTTCAGTGTGCGACTGGACACCCTGATGAACTTCAATCGTACGATTGATTCATATGCATGATTCAATCGCACGGTTGAACCAATCATCCACCGGTCGTCCGACTGACTCAATCGTATGACTTGACACACGACTTAACTCAGTCGGGTACTCAGTCGTACGATTAGGCTCAGTCATGTGGTTCAATCACATGGTTGAATCATACTTGTGAAAATTTTAATGTTTAACCGTGTGCCTGTGTTTGTTAGATCTGACATGTTTATCTATTGTGTTTTACAGATGGCTAACAGATGCGTTATAAACCCCAAGCACAACATATGTGCCCACCTGAACCCAGCATCGAGGAATGCATCAGATTTTGCCAGGATCATTGAGTTCTCACTAGATCGAGGATTTTTACTGCCATATCTACTCACTGTATTCCTTACCGCTCCCATCATCAGCTGTTTTGGGAGATTGCAGTTATTGATCGCACTGTGGAGCCCTACAGGATTCGGAGCAAGATATTGGATTAGGATATAGATATTAATGAGGAGGATTTCAGGAAGGTTTTGGTGCTGGGTGATGATGGTGATCATCCCACAAAGCTGCACCCGAGAGTTGTTCGAGGGTGCTTTTTACGCATCCAGTACGTCGGTGATCTAAGTGCCGGTGTACTGAACAAGAGCAACATGTGCCCTTAGTTCAAGTACCTTGCTCATGTGCTACTGAAGTGCATTGCATGAAGAAGAGGAGGTTTTGATGAGCTCAGCGACCAGATGCAACAAGCATTTGTCGCGTTGGTGCTCAACGCGAGGTTCACCTTCTACCGGATGTTCTTCAACTATATTGTTGAAAATATCGAAGCGAAGGGAAAGGAGGGTTTCTGCATGTATCCTCGCTTCCTGCAGATGATACTCGACAGCAAGCTTCCAAACCTACCGAAGAGTCCAGCTAATGAAGTAAAGCTTGAGATTATGGATGACACTGTGATGGGAAGGATGAAGGTCTACAGGGGCAAGGCAGAAAAGCCTCATGTTTGAAGGTTGTTTGGTCATCTTGCTAGAGCTGACTATATGGCTCCGAGAGGGAAGAAATGGAGGCACGACGACAGTGATTCTAACGTAGAGGATGTAGTGATTTCAGACGATGAGGATGATGACGACGTTGACGATAAGGATAGTGATCATGGTGGTGATGAGGCCTCGGGTCAGGTACAGGGTGGAGAGGCATCGGTAGGTGCTTCTGGTGAGAGTTCGGCTCACCCAGATTTCTCCAAAATGGAGGATCTGGGTAATTTTGATCTGGATGAGTTGGATGATTCTGAAGATTTAGAGGAGCCGCTTATGAGGCGAGAGGGCAGCAAGGTTGTTGCTACTGCTCGCGGCTTAGCAGAGGTTGGAGCCCGACCTGAGAGCTCCAAGGGGAAGGATCCTGAGGTAACGGATCCGTCATACCCCCATGATCCTCCAGCTCCAAACAAAAAAGAGGTGGCTAGGACGGGAAAGAGGAAGAAGAGGATGGCCAAGGCCAAGGGCGAGCGTCCTAGATTGATCCTAGGGGGTTCTCCTAGACCTTCACCTTCTACCACCGCCACAGCTACTCCCACTAGTACCACCACTACCACTCCCACTACTACCACCACTACCACCACTACCACTCCCACACCCACACCCATGCCTGCACCTACCACAACCACCACAACTACCACACCTACACCCACACCTATATACACCACATCTACCCCAAAACCAACCGCCTCTCAAGCCAATCCCGCACCTATCCAAACCCCAAGCTTCCAAGGTGTCTTTTCATCACAGTGGGAATGGAGGAACAGCTAGCTAATATCAACAGGCTAGTGATGAGGCTGCTAGCTGCTGAGGATTCGAGAACTGCGCAAATTCAGCAGCTGATGGCTGCTAATGCTGCTCAGTCTGAGCAGATAGCTCACCAAGCTGAGCAGATAGCTCACCAAGCTGAGAAGATGAACCAACAAGCTGAAGAGATGGCTACGCTTAGAGAGAGGAGCGAGGCAAATGAGAGGGCTTTGGTATCTGCCCACAAAGCCTTACAGACTCAAAACCAGTTGCTGTTGGCCTCCACTATAAAAATTAAGGAGTTGGAGAGGAAAAATAAGAATATTTTACTGAGGTTGAAGGGGAGGAAGGCTGAAACCTTGAAGATCAAAGGGAATAGGGATGACGGAGATGATGATGATGACACCAGTGAGGAAGAAGCTGATGATGATGAGGAGGAGGAGGATGAGACATTAGATGTCTCAGATGAAGAACAGGGCAAGGATAGTGATGATGAGGATGATACACCTCCTACTGAAGGAAAAACATCACCTTCTCCTCAGCCGGATAGAGAAAGGAGGACCAAGAAGAACGAAGACCGAGGTGCATCGACCTCTGGCCCCAAAGATCAAGACACGCAGTCCAAAGTTGAAAGTAATGATTGATTAGACTTGTATCTTGAAATCTATGTATTAATGTTAATTTAATAAATGAAAAGTTGAACTGTCATCTGTTATGTGCTTAATGTCTATTAACTCTTAATGTGTTTGTTTATTCCTATAACAGGCTCAACTAAACTGGTTGATGAGCATGATGTGGTACCCCTTCGAAAAATCAAGACTCAGTTGATAATGATTCTTGATTTGCAAGGGATTGTATAACGCTCAGTCAGCTATACACCTGAAGAGGGAGAGATCATCCATGATCTGACAGATGAACAACTTGCCAAGATGTTCAGTCTGAACCCGGATGAATTGGTGAAAGATGCTTCCGAAGTCGACATAGTCAGTGATGAAGAGTTACAAGGTGTCGATGAGGTGGAGATCGAGGATGTGACTGCTGACCATTATCCCCAGTATACGAACGCTGATGGCGAGGTACTACCAGATCTAGGAGAAACATTTGGCAGTAGTGAATTCGATAAGGTTGAAGAAAAAGTAGCTGTAAAGGAAGCTACAGAAGAAGTTCCTCAGGCGGATGATGTTGATCTAGCAAACAGAAAGGCTGAGTGGGCAGCCTGCCTAGAGGAAATAAGGAAACAGCAGGAGCCTGTATAGTCTAACGCCTACACCAAGCTCTACAAAGTAAAGAAGCATCAGACATTGTCTAGCAACATCATAAGCTAGGCGTATTATGAGAACCTAAACGTCTGTGCTGTGAAGAGAGAGAAGGGAATAGAGTATTTCATATTCCCACACGATCTGAAAACTCTCCCTGGATTTGAGCTTAACCGTCCTGCTAACTTGAACCTGCTTTATGCAGTTCCTGGAAAGAAATCGGGATGGTTCGAGAAGGCATTGAAAAGGGAATACCACACGAGGTGGGTCAACTTCAAGCCTCAACAGCCCAGAAGGTTTATTCATAAGACAGAGGTTGACCCTATCTAAGGAAGACCAAAAGTAGTCTTGAAATGGCACCCTCCACGCACAATGTCACGTATACCTTTAAGGGAGATGCCACAAGACTTTACACCCCATTTTAAATGGTGGTATTATGACTGGCGTACCGGAGAAGCCATCATTGTTTTAAATAGGAAGGGAACAATCGAGACAATAAAGGTGTTCGACCCAATGTGGTTCACAAAATTGTCTGCAGATGACGTCTACACATTGTACAAGTGGCCACTATTTTTTGATAAGCAGGATATCGTGCAAGCGCATCAGTTTCAACATGTCATACGCTTATGCTTCTTATTTGATATTCATGCCGGGGTTTCGAAAGAGGAAAGATTCAAGAAATATGAAGAGTTTTCAAAGGAAGTCAAAGAATAGATAGAACTAGGTCCAAGGGGGAGTTTGTTGGTACATATGTCCCTAGTTCTAGTTCTAGTGTGCTTAAATGTAAATGACTTTCATTTTGATTACACTGGTGTAATGTTTTGATATATGTAATGAAAACTCTTTATTGAATGATTATTGGTCACTGAATGTCATATCTATTTACATTATTGTTTATTACATGCTTATATAAACATATTATATGGGTTTACAGTTGTTAGACATAGTTCTGTATCATTAAAGATTCAGGAATGTGTTTAACCAAGGCTTATGATCCAGTCGCACGACTGGACCATGCTAATGGGCCAGTCGCACGACTAAACCATGTGATTGAGCCAAACACACGATTGAGTCATAAGACTGGCTCATTCGTATGAATGAATCAATCGTGTGGGTCAGTCGTCCGTGTGAGTGGATCGTATGACTCAGTCGCACGACTGAGCCACACTCATGGCTCAGTCGTACGAATGAAGACCGTAACCTATAAATACCAATTAATTCGTGGAAAAACAAAACACTTCAAGAATTCACAACCCTATCCATCCCAGAACATCCAAGTCGTCCCTTCTAACTTCATAGAGCGTTCCTGATCATTGCTAATAAATTCTTAACGTTTTCTAATCGTTAGTTTTGATCAGATTAACGTTCTCCCTGATTGGATCGCCAATCAAATAGGATTCCGCACTATTTGATCTGATTTCATGTAGATTCAGTTAGTACCAGTTCGTACTCGGTCCTAACAGTTCGATCATTTGGCACGAATGGATTGAATCTTTGGAGTGAAAATCGTTGCTCATTACCTAAATGAACACTAGAACTCTTAAGATCACACTAGTCGGTAGTTTAGAACAATCAGAAAGCAATCGGGCAGAGTAACAATACTTTGTGTGATTTGAGAGCGATTGAGGGTGAATGGGATTCTGCGACCGACTCCCCATCTATTTATACTAGGGTTTCCTCCAGTCGTGCGACTGAACCTAGTCGCATACTTCAATCAGGTGACTGGATCCATTCGCACTCTTCAATCGTGCGACTGGCTCAGTCGATCACATTCAGTCGTGCGACTAGGTTTCAGTCGTGCGACTGACTCATTCGGTCACCTCCACTCATGCAATTGGTTCATTCTTGTGATTAATCATGTGACTTTACTCATGCTTATGGTCCAATCGCACGTCTAGTCAATACGTGTGGGTTAGTCGTGCGATTAGGCTTATACGTATGGTTCAATCATACGGTTGGTCCATACTCATGGTCCAGTCGTGTGAATGGCTCATACGTATGGTCTGACTCTTTGACCATTTGACACTTAACCCTATTAATAATTGATAAAACATTTCGAGCATTCAATCATCTCAGACATGACCATTTTAACTTAGAAAAACCGTTGATCACCTCAGACGTGATCCTTTTAACAGTAAAAGCATTTTGTCACCTCGGACGTGACCCGTTTAATATTTGAAAACCCTTTTGGTCACCTCAGACGTGACCCTTTTAAGTGATTAAATCCCAGATAGAATTCCAATGCATAGTCCGACGTTTAATAACTAAGCTGACTAAAAACTAAACAAATTAAACAACTAGAACTAAAAGACAAAGCTAAAACTTATTTTGTAATTTTGTGTGAGGTTGAAATCCTAAATAAGTGTCAACAGATTTTCCTATCTAGACAGTATAGTATCAAGTTACATTGATCATAGCTGGAACGATTCATTTTGGAATCATACAGGTTTATCAAATCATTAGGACATTTTACCAAATCTTTTGATGCTAGATTCTTGTATTCATCGAGAGTCATTGGCAAGTTTAGGAAATCATACTAGTGCTGTTAGGTACCTATAATGATTTGGACTTTCAAGAATTGCAGCTCACGATGATTGTCAATATACTTGTCCTCTTAATCCATACAACGATTTTTGACACACATTGGTGATGATTTAGGTTTAATTATTTCAACAAGCATTATGGATCCCATACTTATATGATAATCAACATTCCTTAGGAGATTTTTGAGCGGTCTACGGAGTGTTTTGACAAGAAGAAACTATTCTAAGAGCTTTTAAAGAGATGCAATGCCTCAAGTCAGTGCCATCGCACAGCAGAGAGGCGCAAACAACAATGAATTCTAGAATATTTTGGTTATGCTTATCCTCAGGTCAGTGCTACCGCACAGCAGAGAGGCACATAACCTATCTTCTTGTTTGAGCAATTTTATTCTTTTAGCACATATCTTACCAACAACATAGGTTATTAGTTTGATTGCTTTTTGCATTTTTATGAGCTTTGATCATTTTTTTGGTCATCTGTACACATTTGTGGCAATTATTTTGCTCGTCACCCTTATTGGAACTTCATTGATTGTGTTAACCAGGGATATGTGATAACCCACAGCTTGTTGAACAACTTAGTTTAAACTTGAACTCACCAATGAAGTCTACTTATCTATTGTGTTGAATCTACCGACACATCATCTCGTGATCTAGCAACCTCTAGGTCTACTTTCTCTGTGTTACCTTAGTAGTAGCTAGTTTTACTATCATTTTTCCTTTTATGTTGCTTAGACTTCTCAGACTTATACTTTGAATTTTGCACTTTAATCAGTTAAATTCTTTTAATGTCCCAAACTCTTTGTTCCTGTGTTCTATCATTTTCCATAGTCATTGAATCAGTATCACAGATAAGATCTAATTTCTATTAACTAGACTGTCCTCCTCCCTCTTTTTTTAAGTAATTTAATACTAAACTAATCTATTCTCCCCCTAAAATTCTAAAACCGAAATCTTTTTGTGTTTTGGATTTTTAAGACAGGAAAATTAAAATAAGAAAAATAAAAAAAATAATAACTAAACTGTTGTCGGACTAAGCATTTTCATCTTCTGGAATCACTTCACATTTCTTTTTCACACCATTGACCTCTAACAGATATAAAAATCTTGGTTTATCAAAAGCTTTTATGAAGAGATCAGCGCGTTGAAAATCCGTATTGATTTTAACAACATCGATTAAATTCTTTTCAAAACAATCACGTATAAAGTGATATTTAATTCCGATGTGTTTGGTCTCAGGATGTTGGACCGGATTTTTAGTTACGGCTATAGCAGCAGAATTATCAACAAATATAGGAGTGTTAGAAAATTGCAAACCGTAGTCCCGCATTTGCTGTTGAATCCAGATGATTTGTGAACAGCAGCTTGCAGCAGCAACGTATTCAGTTTCACAAGTTGACAGAGCAACCGATGTCTGCTTCTTACACTGCCACGTGACTAATCTCCTTCCAAAGAATTGACATCCTGCTGAAGTGGACTTGTAGTTCATTTTTGCAGCCGCCATAATCCGAATCACTATACACTGTAAGCTCAAAGTCATCATCATGAGGATACCACAACCCAAGTGTTGGAGTGCCCTTCAGATAACGAAATATCCTTTTGACGCCTATAAGATGGTTGACTTTAGGTTTCGCCTGATATCTGAAGCATAGACATGTCGCCTACATGATATCAGGTCTTGAGGCGGTGAGGTACATGAGTGATCCGATCATTCCTCGGTACATAGTAGCATCCACCAGATCATCATTTTCGTCGGGTGCGACGTCATGGTTTGTAGCAAGTGGAGTCCCAGCTGCGGAGGCATTTTCCATGTTAAACCGATTTAGAATATCGCCTACATACTTGGTCTAATGCAGAAATATCCCCTGAGGAGTCTGAACCACCTGTAATCCGAGAAAGAACTTCATCTCACTCATGGCACTCATCTCAAATTCAGCTTTCATGACTACTTCAAATTCTTTACATAATGCTTCGTTTTTGGAACCAAAGATTATTTCATCAACATAGATCTGAACTAGCAGTAAGTCACCATCTTTCTCTTTGATAAACAGTGTACAGTCAATCACTCCTCTGTGAAAGCCATGTTTCAAAAGATGAGTCGAGAGTTTTTCATACCAAGCTCTTGGGGCTTGATGGAGCCCGTAGAAAGCCTTATCAAGTTTGTAAACTCTGTCCTGGTGATACGGATCCTCAAATCCTTCGGGTTGACTGATGTACACTGTCTCCCGGATTTTCCATGAAGGAATGCACTCTTTACGTCTAATTGATAGACTTTGATCTTCATGTAAGATGCATAGGCTAGGAAGATAAGGATTACTTCCATTCTTGCCACAGGTGCAAACACTTCATTGTAATCAATGCCCTCGACTTGTCAAAATCCTTGAACTACAAGTCGAGCCTTGTTTCTTATTATGCCCCTTGGTCATCTTTCTTGCACTTCAAGACCCATTTGGTACCAATGACCTTAGCACCTTTAGGTCTATCCACTAAAGTCCACACTCCCAACTTCTTGAATTGAAGAAGTTCTTCTTGCATGGCACTCACCCATGCCTCATCGTTTAGAGCTTCACTAACATATTTTGGCTTAAATTGAGACACAAAACATCGATATGCACCATCGTGAAGATATCCCTTTTCCATTACTGAGGCATAATCAGCTGAGTATAGCTGACTTCTAGTCTGGACTCCTGATCTAACATCTCCAACGATATTATCCAACGGATGATAAACATTTAGTCTGCTGGTACACATGTCCCTAGTTCTAGTTATAATGTACTTTAATGTTTAATGACTTTTATTTTGTTACATTGATGTAATCGTTTGATATATGTAATGAAAGACTCTTTAATTAATGGATATGTGTTATTGAATGTCTTGTATCTTTATATTAATGTTTATTACATGCATATTGAACTAATTATATAGGTTTGTGAATTGTATGAAGTTCTCATGCGAATGGACCATGCTAATGGACCATACGCATGAACACTTCATGCTAATAGACCAGTCGCACGACTGAACCAGGAGACTAGATCAGTCGCACGATTATAACAAGAGACTGACTCAGTCGCACGACTGGACATTCAGTCGTGCGGATGGATCAACCGTATGCTTCAGTCGCACGACTGAACCATGCTGATGGTTCAGTCGCACGAATGAAGACTCCAAACCTATACATACCACTTAATTCGTGGAAAAACAAAATACTTCAAGATTTCATAACCCTAGCCATCCCAGAACGTTCAAGTCGTCCCTTCCAACTTCATAGAGCGTTCCTGATCATTTTTAATCAATTCTTAACGTTTTCTAATCGTTAGTTTTGATCAGATTAACGTTCTCCCTGATTGGATCGCCAATCAAATAGGATTTCGTACTATTTGATCTGGTTTCATGTAGATTCGGTTAGTACCAGTTCGTACTCGGTCCTAACAAGTGGTATCAGAGCGGTCCGGTGGTTTAAAAAGATTTTGGTTCTAAGAGCTTTCAAAGAGATGCAAAGCCTCATGTTAGTGCCATCGCACAACAGAGAGGCTCAAGACCTATCCTCTTCTTAGAGCAATGTACTATAATATACATTACAGCAGTGACTTTTGTCATCTTTTGCTCTGTTTTTCAGGTCTTTGCACACATTTGTGGCATTCAATTGCTCCTCACCCCTTATTGGAAATTGATTGATTGTGCAAACCAGGGATACCATAGGAACCCATAACTTGTTGATAGATTCAGGTTTAAGTGAATCACCAATGATGTCTACTAGTCTTTGTGTTGAACCTACCGATACATCGTATAATGGACTAGCACCTCCCTAGACCTACTTTATCCGTGTAATTACAGTAATAGACAAGCATACTATCATTTTTCTAATATGTTAGACTTAGAGTTGTCAGACATCACCAGTGAATAACTCTAGCACATTACATTGATCGGTATTTTTTATCTTTCTTAAAAATGTAAAACGGTGAACTAACGGCAACCGATAGTTTAATTTCACGTTTCTCTACACAATCGGAACAATCTATTATAAAAAATATTTAAATAATAAGAACAAGTAATAAATTAAGTCTTATTGAAGAAAATATGACAAAATAATTAAATAATATATTTTCTATATTATGCGTCCTAGAAACAAAAGACAGTTGATCTAATCAAAAAATAATTAACTAAGTGTTATTAAATATAAATGCAAAATAAAAAGAAGAATTAAAAAGAAAATAAACACGGTAATACCTTCTCCATACTAGGATCAACAAAAAAGGAGATTCGAACATCTAAGGTGAGGAATTTAAAATTGACTGATATTAAACTAAAGCAAGAAAATTTATAAAAGGTCAGGGTTTAAATATTAGGAATATTATTAATTTTAATATATTATAAATTTTAGTGTATACTTACTTCTTCTATATTTTCTTCAAACGCATCATTTGGGGTATACGTTTCGGGTTTGTCCTGTTTAAAATAATTATCTATTAAAACAAAAACATTTAATCAATACATTTTGTATAATATATGTATGAAAAGCAATAATAATTGATGTGATGAATAATTGCAAGTAATCTGTGAATAATTTCTTCTATACTTTTCAGGTCACAACAATGAGAATATTCTGCTTTTCTGTTACCTCTGAATTAATATTCTTTTTAACAGAATTAATATTTACATGAGACTTAACATTTTATGTACCAAAACTGTTATCATATTATGGCACGTATTGCAGTCAGGGTCACCATGTTTAAATATTATATCTTCCTTATTAAGTAAAATTTCACCCTAATCAATTTTCTTGGGTCACCGTGTACCCCAAGAAAATTGATTTTACGCCCCCAAATCATTAACTAAATCTAGAGGTGACTCATTAAATTTTTTTTCGTTCTATTCACATAAAACCTTGTTGAACAAGTAATAGTAAGCAAACTCTTATTATGTTCCTTTACCTTTGTTTTTTTATTAACTAAACCATGATTTTACCCCAAATTTGTTTTGTTCCTTTACCTTTGTTTTTTTATTATGAGGAAGATGAAGATGACACTGACAATGAAAGCATGCTATTTAGTTTCAGATGAAGAAGATGCTGACATAAAGATAGGATTAGTCTTCTCTTTGATTTTCAGTAAGCTTATGATTTTAGGTAAAATGGTGTTACAATCTGCTTTGTTTTTTTTATTTAATCACTCGTCTGAAATCTATTGAGTATTTAGTTATTATGGTATATTGTTTATGGTTTATATGATGTACACTTATATTGATTTGTTTTTTATGATAAACATTATCTTTGACTAAGTTGTTAATCCAAATTTTGTTTTAATCTTCCCCTTTCATTTTGTTTTATGCTTCTTCTTGCTCCTAGAATTTTAACATCTGAAGCCATGGCCAGTCTTTCATTGAACAAAAACAATCTACCTATCTAAGTTCGAGTCCGAGTTACGTCGAATTGTCACATATTCTTAAAGCCTCTTGACTCTAAATCCATCAGAATTTATAGGTTTTGTTAAGACTCTTAATTTATTCGGTTATTAGTTCCTAATTGTATTGTTATTGCTTATTAATATTGTATATCTCAGTCGTTAGTGTCCAGATCAACGGTGGAGAAGATTTGTATGTTAGTTGGCTTACACATGGTTTCGGTAACCTTTGGTGTCATCATCTCCAACCCTACATAGTGTCCATGTACATAGAGAGAGAAGGATGAAATCATCCGAGTGGGAAGCCTTACAGCCGTGACGGCTACCGGATCGGGTGGCACTCGGCGGAGATGTAGCGGTTTATGTCACCAAATGCTCTTTCAATGCCAAGAGAAAGAGGGGAAACCATGCAGATGTAATCAACGGTGGGAAGATCATTCGACCGAAAGCTCACCTGATTCCGAAACACCCATAACTACGATATAAGGTGTGGATGGCATGGAGGGTAGAAATGGGGGTTTAACAGTGGCGGTTACAGTCACTTACAGATGGCTTGAATCTTCACTGTTATGTTACAGAACAATACTTCTTATTGTGTGATTTGAGATACTAATAGATCAACATTGTATACACTCGAATTTTTGACTCATTTTCCTTGGTTATCATATCATGCAATTTAGGTCCATTGTATGTTACATTCTAATTGTTTTTATGTTTTTCGTGTTGATCACAATCATAGAGTTTATCAAGCAAGTCGGACGTGGAATGTTCCTCTCATTCGGAGTCGAAACAGGGAAATCAATAGGTAATTTTGAAACTGAATCTAATGAAATTCACTTTTCCTGCATTTCAGTCATAGATTTTTCTTCGTATTTTGAGTGTAGTAATTCAACATATTGTTTTAACAATAACTGATTTGTGTAGTGCAGGTGGTTCTTCGATAGGTCTCAAACTTTTACAAATATTACATCCCCTGCCCCATCATCATCAATTGTGCTAAGATTTTTTGTTTAACTATTTATCAATACCTAACGATCCAAAATATAGTATATGCAATACATTTATTGATTGATAAAATATACTATTAATTGATGATACACATAAGAATATGAATTCAAACATACGGTTTCAGTTGATAGAAAAATGTTATTTGAACATACTGTTCAACATATAAGTGCAAAAGTTAGCAAAGCATATTTATGCATCTCGACTCAATTCATGTTCTTATTATATAGTAATTGAAGCAAGTGGTCAATATCTTGATGTTTTATGTGTGATGTCATATGCAGCATTGTTATACAATTAATTAAACATGGGGTGACATTGTTAATGAATTGTTATACTTAGAAATAGAGGAAATTAAGAAGCATAATGTTCTCAACGAACCAGTTAAAAAGAGGTCAATAATACCCTATAATCCCATATGCAACATACAGATTTTTGAAAAAGCACTAGCTTCAAGCATGAGATAAGAACATAAGTAAAAGTACTGATATGCATAAAAGTTCAGGCCGCAGAAGCAGCTTTTTTAAAGTTCCAAAAATAGCTTAAGAGTTATGAGATAGTTCCAACATCGGTAACTTCAAAAAAGTCCAACTGCAATAGCTTCCAAAGGTTCCAACTACATGTTGCTACTCAAGCTGCACTTACATATATATACAATCCCAATAAAAGGTAGCTACAAAACGACATGTGATGAATGTTAGAATTTTGATTACCAAAATGGAATTAATATACCTAATGACGTTCCTCTACATACAATAAAGAATTTATTTGTAAGTGTATTAGATCAGAGAGCTTGAAGAAGAGAAGAAAGGATAGATTACCAAACTACATTTATTTGTCCCTTCAGTTAAACGGTTAGTTTTTATATTCCTTCTTATTGTTGTTCAAATTGGTTAATTTTGGGAGGTTTGCTCATTGTTATTTTAATGGAACACCTTTAAACTTTTATTAAATCTGCTTAATGTTGAAATAGATGATGGAGAGACTATTGACAGCATGATATCAAGTTATAAGAACAAGGCGATCAAATCCAACAATGCTTGATAAGTTAAGGTTAGATGTTTTTGCAGATGTCATTCTTGACCAGCTTAGTTATATATGGCCTGCTTTCTTTTTTTTTGGTTCCATTATAGATCAGATGATTCAAATAGGTTAAATTGATTGAAAGTTATTTGAAACGAAGATTTAGTCATCATATATAACGCATTATCTAAAATGTTAGATAGAAGAATTTGAATATATGTGTTTTGTGTTCCTTGTAGTCAACAAAGATTATTTGTTGTTCAACTGTTTGAGATATTTTATCTTAAGCTCATGTTGCAAAAAAAGTTTCTTATATAATGAAAAAGTATCTCTCTGTGAACGTTTGGTTAGTTAAAAAGAATCATACCAGTAGTATCAAAACTTAGAATCCAATAAGAAAAACACAATTAACACCATAATTTTAAACCATTTGTTCGCAAAGTAATATGGTTTCCCAGTTGTTCAGCTAAAGTTTTTAACTTTTTTGTACTAATTATGATCAACGGTGCAGATTTTGAAGATTAAAAAAAGTGAATGATGTTAGATTTTGGTTAAATTATAATTGTTTTATCGGAAATCATGTCACTAGCTGCATGTTGCTTTTGCATTTTTCTCATTTTCAACAATTTAGTCAAAGTGTTCTACCTTCTAAGGTTAGTCTCACTATGCATTTGGGAGTTAATTTACATTTATTGAGCTATATAACATGCTTATTGATCGGGTTACAACAGAGATATATAAACACAAAATGAGTTCCCGCCGCAACGCGCGGAGGGAAAAACCCTAGTTTGAGTTAATTCCAGAGCTCGAATTTTTTTTATTAACACTTCATACTCTTGAAATTGTATGTGAATACTCACATACCTCTTTTCAATATACTTAAGAACACAAAAACTATGCCCCAAACTCCTTAAAAAAAGAATAACTATACCATTTTTAACCTAGATAAATAAATCACCACTAAATAACTACTTTCACCGCCTAAGAAAACATTTCTCTGCAATCTTTATTTATAATAATATTATTTTTCAACTTTTGTACACTATTCTTAGAGTGTTATATATATATATATACACACACACAGATATATATATATATATATACATATATATATATATATATATATATTTTTATATATATATATATATATATATATATATATAACCTCACAAATATTACTTTTAACCCAAAACATTTCATCTTTGCAATATAACCTCACAAAATTTAAGTTTTTATTTTTAGCACAAAACTTTTCATCTTTTGTAATTTTAGAGTGTTTTATAAAAAAAAATATTTTTTTTTACTTTTAATCCAAAACTTTCATCTTTAGAATATAACCTCACAAATTTGAGTTTTACTATTAACCCAAACTTTTAAACTTTTGCAATTTGACATTACAAATTTTTTACTTTCAACTTTAATCTCGTATACTTTTCATCGTTCGTGAATTTCGGTTTTACGTTTCGTTCTAAGTTTTAAAGGTTAACATAATGCAACATGCAGGTGCACTTCAACATTTTTACGTAACGCTTTATGTTTCATTTTAAAATTTGTGACTTAATACAGGACAATGTGCATGTGTGTTTCAACATTTTTACGTTTATTTTTACCCGTTTGACAAGTTTAGCGCAACACGCGGGTCCTAGATTGAATTAGTTAAACTTTTCTATATTTTACGTTTCATCAAATTTCTCCGCATTTAACACACCACAGCTTCAGTGTCGATGGTCGTTGACTGTGGTGTAATGTTGGTGCTATTTGATACGTTTTTACGCTCCCGCCGTAACGCAGAAACTTAATTCTAGTTTAATTCAATTACTACTTCATAAATAGGTTAACATGTTCTTATTTGACTGAATATCCTGCCATAAACCCATATTATTATTATTATCTCTTTCCACTAGGAATTATCCTTTTCTTTTCCCTTTGGCTTAACCCATTCACCTTAAACTTCTTGGTTCTATCCTTACTAACACGTACGCTTTAGATGTGAACAATTAGGATTAACCCCGCAAATTATAGGTGTTGGAAAGCTTCTTGTGATGTTTTGTTTTTAGCACGTGTAAGTACGTCTTGTGATATCTTATTAATTTAATCTTTGTCGATTAATAACTTTTCACGAAAATTATATAATATTTCAGAAATGTTCTTATGGTTAATCTTGTAAAAAGATATCTTTTAACAGATTTAGTCGTAAATTTGTCGTGTAAAATTTTCAAATAAATTTTTGGCGGGTGCAGTGTTAAGGTTTGACATCTAATCTCTTTTGTCATGTGGATCGTTTTTTTATTAAGAAAAAGGTTCAAATACAAAGTGTATTTTTGCTATAAATTGTATTTTTACTACAAAGCGTATTTTTGCTTCAAAGTGTGATAAAACACAATGAATCAAAAAAAATAACAAAAAATTATATCTTACAATTTAAATCGAATTTCAAAAATGTAATTCCGAGCTTTTGTTCCTCTAGCTGTGCTCACTAAGAAAAAACTAAACGAAAAATAAAAATAAAAATTAACGTTTTTTTATTGTGTCATTTATGAAAGACACAATGACGTCATTTATGAAAGACACAATGACGTTATTGTGTCGTTATGAAAGACACAATGACGTCATTGTGTCATAAAAAGACACAATGAAATTTTTCATTATTTATTTATGAATGATGACGACGAGAGCAACAGAGACTCGAAAGTACTTAAAAGGAACTTTAATCCATATTTTACTGGAGACGTATCCTGAATTATCTTGGTGATTGATACATTTTGTTTAATCATATAGTACTGTTCCAAATCTTGAAAATAATTACTAATAATTTCACATATGATGCGAGGAATATAAAATTAAATTTCTTAGTGTAAATAATTTTGCGAGTATAAACAGTATAATTTAACATATGTCTTTAGGCTATGAGCAGATATTAGATTACTATAAGGATTTTTTTTTTTCAAAACGTACTATTTTAATAATTTAAAAAACCATGATGATTTAAAGAAAATCAAATGACAACTTGGGAGAAATAATGTACATTATTATCGAGAAATAATTTTAAAAAGCATACATTATTTATTTTTAAAAAGTATTATAGCTAGGGACAGGATTACGAGAATTAATTTCGCACATGTTGAAATAGGTTTATTTATTGAAAAAAAAAAACTAGATTGGGTTTCTAAAGCTCGTTGAACCAAGCATTCTTGATATTAATTCTATGTCGGAGAGAGTAGTTAATTATATTTAGATTCTTATTTATTTAGATTAGTGCTGTATTAGTTCCGAAAAGATAAATAATGACTATTTTTAATGAATATCTTGCTGCCGTCAAAGAAAAAAAAAGAAAAAGAAAAGTAATGACACAACAAGACAAAATTTAAATGACTCGATGTGAACTTTAACTCCTTTTCTCCCATTAAAAAACGATTCGATCTTCAGTTCTTTTGAAGAAGGTAATATTTATTCAGTAAAGTGTTTAACCTAATATTAGTGTTATACATGCTACTATTCTTCATAGTAAGTTGAGCTTAGCTACATACCTTTTAAGTATTTACGTTAAGAAAAGTTTACATTTAAGAAGAATACTATAAATATACAGATGACCTTGAAATGCACTATCTGCAACATATATTCAATGAAGATCGATTAATCTACATATATGGACCATTAGACATTAATTCATGTATCCAGTGACTAAGTAGAATACCATCTAGGTTTTATGATCAAGAACAAGGATTAATTTGTTTAATTCATCCGGTAGGCATTTTTGTACAAAAGATCTAAGTGAAGTTCTTAGGTGTCATTTATTTTCGGCAAGATATTCATACCAAAGCCAAACCTTAAAGGGAAGCTAGATGCAACATGTTGAACTACTTATTCATCAAGTGTTTTCATTGCACAAAAACATAGTAACATACAAGATCTAGTTATATCGGGAAATCACAATTGAGAGGCAAAAATTGATGTTGACGAGCTAAAAAACTTTATGTAATTAAAATAAACTAACCATTGGAAGTTTTGTGTATGAAGTATGAACTTATAAAGAACAAGGAGATCGAAGTGTATTCGCAACATGTTCAAGCTCCATGATATCTGGTTTTGAAATTGTATTTGTGACTTAGTTAATAATAATGTTGCTTGAGTGTTGCTTATGATGTTTAGTCTCCGTTGCCAAATGTTTTGATCAGTAGTTGCTATATCATTTTCCTGCAAGTATATTTCAAGAAATGAGTGTTAAATTTCTGGTTCAGTGAACAAGTAATGCAGGAATTCACATATTCAGAAGAATTTCAAGTAAACTTGAGAGATTTCAATAAAACATTCTTTAGACTCACCTTCAGACATCACGTTAACAAACTAAAACCTGCAAAAACAAAAATGAATGCAGTCTACAACAGCTACAATGCGAGAAGCGCGATGCATATTGATCTACCATAGTCTTCAAATTATGATTACAGCATTCTTAATTTAAATCTGCATAGCATTGGCTACTGAGGCTAATCGTTGTTGGAACATAGATGGATCAATTAATGTCGGATCACTTGCCTGCAATAATAATCAATAACTTAACGATCCAGCACAATGTTCTACCATAATTTCCAATGAGCCTTAACAAAACATTTATCAATTGAAGAAAACATTTAACTAAAGATATCAACAGTTAATGTGATGTGCATGGTACCTCAGTCTGAATAGAGTGAAATAAACGATCATTTACTTGGTTAAAGTGCAGCTTGTGATAACAAGACCCTCTTCCATAAGAGTTTTTAACACACCCGAAAGCATGAATCCATCCTCTATCAAGCAACTATTGATCTGAATCTCGAATCCCCCATTACAGAAGTTGACTGAAACCGTATTAGGGATATTATTTGATGTCTGCAGGTTAGTGTTTGAGACTGAGAATTTCTTGAGCTCATCTCTTTTTGTGCTGAGCCCCTTAATATTTTCCTCCATTTGTTTGATGTAATGCACTGCTTGGTTCATATGATCCGATATCGAACGGTTTCCCTAATCAAAATCCAACATTTATCAAGGGTATTTAACATATATCTTTGGTCTCACAATCCAACACAAAGTCACAAACAAAACAACTAAGTTGAAAATAAAATGTTACAAAACTAGTGTTCACCTTGATGAACTCAAGAGGAAGTAGATCTCTAAGTGAAGCATAAAGTTTAGTCATTTCTTGTCTCCTTTGTCTTTCAATCTCCCTATGAATCAGCTTCTTCTGTATCTTGTCATTTGCTCCATCTTCCCCCGGACCACCACCGCCACCGCTGCCACCACCGCCACCTGAACCGGCCATGTTGGATGTCGGATTTCCGGCCCTTTTCTTGGTGCTGCTGGTGGGATAATTTATACTAGTTTTACCCTTGTCATCCACAATGGAAACATGTTCATGAAGATCAGGTGTATGATCTTCTTGTTGAAAAGAAATCAGATAAGGATGGTCGTGATCCACTAAATCGTCATTTTGCTGTAAAGAAAACATAATATGATTAGGTTTTGGGTTTGGTGTATCCATACAGCAAATCTTCAAGATATCTTGTGATATCTTCTAATGTTTATTAAGTAGGGTTTTCTTTTGTCTGACAATAATTTAAAGATCACGAGTTCCACCAGCATAGCATATTTTCCTTTTCTTTTATGTTTTTTATTTGCTAAGGCTACTGTAGTTTTGTACAAACGCAACCCTACACATTTTGCGTTCACACCAACGGTCCAACTCAACATGGAAAATATTTCCCCTTTATTACAAACATCAACATTCAATTGTGAAATTTTCCGAATAATTCATTAGATGAACATCAGTTTAATAATTTTTTAATATTATAAGGAGCCACCGGCCAAAAGAGAGTGTTTTTCTACCAACGGTAAAGTTTGTGTGTGTACAAATAAGTAATTCTGACCTCGTGGTCTTAAATCGTGAGACACACACCAACCAACTTTTTGCTTTATTTTTATCCTTCAATTAGCTTTATGTAGTAGTACTTTTAATAGTAGTTTTATCATGTATTGTTTTTTTAAGTATTAATAGGTCTTAAGTGAAGGTCATCTTAAGCATGTTTGTCAATAATCTTTTGGTCTACTAGTTTAAAAGAGATGTAACATGTTTTGTTTCTCTTATAAGTTTAAAGTTCAAACCTTGGTATTGACGAACTATAAATAACTTGATGTTACTAAATTTTAATCAGTAATTTGCTGTTGAAAAAAATAGTATATGCTCATAAATCAAAGATTAATCGAGGGTTTAAATCATGTAAAATACAAGTTGTAATGTATTTATCTTTGGAAATCTAAAAATTGCCATTATAAACTAATTCTTAAATATTATCATTTTTATGAAAACCAAAAAATTATGAATTTATTTTTAATTGGATTTTACTTTAAATAATAATATGTATCATAATTATTTGATGAAATAAACTAGAAATAAGTGCGTGCAATGTGGTGTGTTTATTAAATTCATTACACAAATTGCGATGCTAACATTAACGTGATTAAATACATAAAAACGAACAAGTTGCAGCAACTCTGTTCTAAAGATTGAAAATAGACAGAAAGTGTTACATAGCATATTTGTCACACCCTCAAATTCCGGGTCTGGAATCTATCACGGAGGGGTGAACAAACAGGATCGAACACAGTAGTCACACATGAGATGCAGTTATCTATATGATAAGTTTTAGATAAACATTTTATTATAAATCAGAGCAGCGGAAATAAAAGATAGACTGTTTTCTTGACAACATGTCTTAATCATAATTCAATTAATAATTCAATAGGTATCTTGAGCTCTTATATGATCCTACGTGCACGTCCATAAGCTCCTAGTAGATACCTGAGAATACATGTAAATCAAGTGTCAACACAGGATTGGTGAGTTCATAGGTAAGTAAAACATATTGATAAAACATCATTTATCATCAAATAGGATTTATAGAAAAAGTGTGAGTTTAATTTACTCACCGGTATATGAATAGCCTGTCGGAACCCTTTTTAATAAGGTGAACCCGCTATCCCACATACCTACTAAGTACAAGCCCAACAAATCATTGAATTTGTCCATGTCACTTAGTTTATTATCCTTTTATGTGTATATTATGTTTTCATAATAATTTCAAATCAGAGGGAGCAAATCCTCCTTTACATTTATCCTCATATGGGTTGTAAATGGTACTATAATGCAAACTATATAAAGTGCACATCTGCCTTCTCACTACAGAAACCGTCATCCCGAATGACATCAAGATCTTTGTGCATCTGATATGGATCACATGTCCATACCTTTGTGGGGGTAAGTCACTCCCCGATAGTACTATCCAAAAGATCCCTGCTTATTTATAGTCCAGTTCACAGAGAAGGATTTTTCACAATAACCATATGTAATCATAAATGTGATCAAATTATTATTAACATAATACACAAATATAATTTGTAATTTCAATTACAACATGTATTCCAGCCCCAAAATATTTAAATGATTAAAAAGGGGAATAGTTATGAACTCACCTCAGTTCCTGTGTGGTGTTGACAACCTAGTAAATTCCTGTTAAGGAATTAATATTCACATAAGTATATATATATACAAATCCATAACCTCAATAAGTTAGATCTTGAACCTGGTGTTCATTTGATCTAAGGTTTGGTTTTCTGGGATTTGTTATAATCATTAAATCATTTAATTATTTTTGTTAATAATTAATGATTTATATAAAATTTAATTAGTTTAATAATGATTTTGACATATCATTATATTCTAATTAAACTATAGACGTTATATAAACATATAAGTTTATATTTAATTTTTGTAAGATTTTATAAATGTTTAAATTTATAAAATCTAATTTGTATTTATATTATCAAAATAAATCCCTAAATAATATAATATCCATTAATAATTTGATTGTTTTAATTTATATTTAAAAACCCATTTTTGTATGGATAACAATTTATAATACATGTAATAATTTATAATACATGTAATAATTATTTACATAAATAATTAGGGTTTTTAAATAATTGAATTTCTACAATTTTTATGATTTATCATTAATTAAAAATGATATGGTGTTCAATTAATGGATTAATACTTTAAATCATAATTTAAAGTCTATTTTTATAAAATAGTTATTTATAATATTTTTAAATATTATTTTATAAATTTTATTTAAGGTGTTTTTAAATAAATAATTTACAGAAAATTATTTAAAGGCTTTTAAAATAAAGAAGTTCTTAAAATTATTTTCATAATTTTTGGTAATTTTTATATATTTTTATAATGCTTAAAAGGCCTTTAAAAAATAATGGGAGGGGGCCGGGTTCGAACCCGCGACCTCCTCCCATCGCCCCAACACCCGAACCAGTGAGCCAAGGCTCCGATCGTAACAGAACACGAACCCAATTAAATTTAAACACCATCCCGTATGTTACCCCCAAATCAGGAACCCTAGAACCAAATCGATCAAATTGAAGATCGAAATGGCTATGATCATGCACAGATTCATGGGGCTTTTGTTCCCCATGATAAATCGAACAGAATTATGCATTCAATTTACCTGTTTCGATGTTTAGTGGTAAGAACAGTTGTAGAACAGCTTCGAGTGTTTCTTGAATCAGTTCGATGTGAATTTGTTGATGTTATTCAAATTAAACTCGGGGACAGCTTCGAGTGATGATTAGAAACAATAACCCTCTATCAATTTTGTGAATTGATGCTCATAAGACAGAGGTCGATTGAGTTGCAGGTCGCGGGGAAAGAGAGAATTAAATTCGATGAATAGAGTTGTTTCTGGTGCAATTCGAAGTGCATACAGATTGCTAGTATTTATAGTGTTGATTAGGTATAATTTAATTCGATTATTGTTGCGTTTTAGTGCGATTTGAAGGTGTAAAAGCGGCCGACAGTGTTCACGGGGTGTAGATCGATCGCACTCAGTTGGTTTCGAATTATTGTGGGGCATTGTGTCCGAAACACTCACGGGATTGTGTTGGTACCATTTGATTGATGAAAAACCGGGTAGATTCGATGTTTAGGAGTCGCCGGAGCGTCGCCGGTGGCCGGCCGGAGGAACGGGGTCGACGGCGGGGGCGGGGGTTGGGTTTCAATTAATTACAGAATGGTCCCTGGGGTTTCACAGTTTGTTATTTTATGTTTTTAAGTTTTACAACAAGTTTTAAGATTTACAATTTACCCCCCTGGACTTATTAAATCAATTAAATAAATCTTATAAATTATTACTATTATATTATTTATTATTAGCATTATTATTATAATATATTATTATTTTTTAACAATAACATTATTATTTTTATTGTCATTATTTTTGATAATAATATAATTATTATTATATTTATTATTATTATCATTATTTGTAATAATACCTTTATTATTATTACTATTATTATTATCATTATTTTTATAATAATAATATCATTATTATTATTTTTTCATTATTTTCATTATTATTAATATTATTATTAAGTAATAATAAAAATATAAAAACAAATTGTAAATTCATATAAAAATTCATATAAATTCACGAAAATTTTCGGGTTGTCACATCATCCCCCTGTTAGAGGAATTTTCGTCCCGAAAATTAAGATGCACTAGTAACATTTTTGAACAGGTTAGGATATTTGCGCATCATTTCGTCCTCTCGTTCCCAAGTGAACTCAGGACCACGCCGGGAGTTCCACCGAACTCTGACAATTGGAATCTTGCTATGCTTCAGTTGTTTAACTTCCTATCCATGATTTCAACTGGTTCTTCGACAAACCTGAGTTTTTCATCTACTTGTAGTTCCTCTAAAGGCACAACAAGTGATTCATCGGATAAACATTCCTTAGATTGGATACGTGGAAAACATTGTGCACACCACTAAGTTCAGCAGGTAGATTTAATTCATAGGCTACTGGGCCGATCCTTCTGACAATTTCAAAAGGTCCCACGTAGCGAGGGTTCAATTTCCCCCGTTTCCCAAGCGTATAACTCCCTTCCAGGGAGATACCTTTAGCAAAACTTTATCTCCTTCCTGAAATTCCAGTGGCTTGCGGCGTTTATCAGCATAGCTTTTCTGGCGATCCCTGGCAGCAGCCATACGTTCTCTTATCTGGACAATTTTCTCATGAGTTTCAAAGATCAACTCTGGACCAGTAAGTTGACTATCTCCAACTTCTGCCCAGCAAAGCGGTGATCTACATTTACGTCCATATAAGGCCTCGAATGGTGCCGCCTTGATGCTCGAATGATAGCTATTGTTATATGAGAACTCTACCAAAGGTAAATGACCTTCCCAGTTCTTTCCAAAGTCAATGACACAAGCCCTGAGCATATCCTCAAGAGTCTGTATGGTTCTTTCACTTTGACCATCAGTTTGAGGATGATAGGCTGTGCTCATATCTAGGCGAGTGCCTAGAGCTTTCTGAAGTTTACCCCAGAAGATTGATGTAAACCGTGCATCACGATCAGAGATAATAGACACTGGCACTCCGTGTCTAGAGATAATTTCTTTGATGTACACCCTTGCAAGTTTCTCCATCTTGTCTTTCTCACGGATGGGTATGAAATGAGCGGATTTGGTGAGACGGTCAACGATAACCCAAATAGTGTCATTGCCCGTTTGAGACTTGGGTAAACCAGTGACGAAATCCATGGTTATCATTTCCCACTTCCACACGGGAATTTCTGGTTGGGTCAACATTCCTGAAGGCTTTTGGTATTCGACCTTGACTTTAGAACAAGTCAAGCACTTTGAGACATAGGTCGCAATATCTGCCTTCATTCTTGGCCACCAATAAACAAGCTTCAAGTCGTAATACATCTTATCCGCACCTGGGTGGATAGAGTACCTAGACTTGTGGGCTTCATCCATGATCAATCTTCGCAGATTCCCGTACAGGGGTACCCAAATCCTCCCTGCTATAACGCGTATCCCATCCGAATGAACTTCAAACTGTTGGTCTAGCCCTCGAAGGTTTTCATCTTTAATGTTCTCTTCTTTCAGGGCTTCAGTCTGAGCATTCAAGATTTGTGCCGGCAGGTTGCTTTGAATGGTAAGTTGTAGAGCTCGCACTCTACGAGGTTTCACATGTTCTTTCCTACTCAACGCATCAGCCACAATATTTTCTTTACCAGGATGGTACTTGATGGCACAATCATAATCGTTTAGTAGTTCAAGCCACCTCCTCTGCCTCATGTTCAGCTCCTTTTGATTATACAGGTGTTGAAGACTCTTGTGATCGGTATAAATAGTGCACTTAGTACCGTACAAGTAATGTCTCCATAATTTAAGAGCAAACACAACAGCTCCCAGTTCTAGGTCATGAGTTGCATAGTTCTTCTCATGAGCCTTTAACTGTCTTGAGGCATAAGCTATGACTTTGTCGCGTTGCATCAAAACACATCCCAGACCCTGAACAGAAGCATCACAGTAGACTACAAAGTCTTCAATACCGTCGGGTAGGGACAATATAGGTGCACTGCACAACTTCTGTTTCAGTGTTTGAAAAGCAGCCTCTTGCTTGAACCCCAATGATATGCTACCCCCTTTTGGGTAAGCATGGTCAATGGTTGAGCTATCTTGGAGAATCCCTCGATAAATCTCCTGTAATAGCCGGCTAGTCCCAGAAATTGTCTAATTTCCGTTGGATAAGAAGGTGTAGGCCAACTTTGATGGATTCAATTTTAGCTGGGTCTACATGAATTCCATTAACATCAATCACATGACCAAGGAATTGAACTTCTTTAAGCCAGAAATCACATTTCGAGAACTTAGCATAAAGCTCCTCTCTCTTTAGTAGTTTAAGGATCAATCTCAGGTGTTCTTCATGCTCCTGCTCATTTTTGGAATAGATCAAGATGTCATCAATGAAGACAATGACAAACTTGTCTAGATAAGGCTTGCATACACGATTCATGAGATCCATGAATACAGCAGGTGCATTTGTTAGCCCAAATGGCATGACTGTGAACTCAAAGTGACCGTATCGAGTTCTGAAAGCCGTCTTCATAATATCTTCATCTCTGACTCTCAGCTGATGATAGCCGCTTCTAAGATCTATCTTGGAGTAAATGCTCGAACCTTGCAGTTGGTCGAATAAGTCGTCAATACGTGGCAAGGGATAACGGTTCTTGATCGTCACTTTGTTCAGTTCTCGATAGTCGATGCACATTCTGAAGGTTCCGTCTTTCTTCTTCACAAATACACTGGTGCTCCCCATGGTGACGAGCTAGGTCGGATGAATCCTTTATCAAGGAGTTCCCTAAGCTGGTCAGATAGTTCTTTTAATTCAGAAGGTGCGAGACGGTATGGTGCCCGAGCTATAGGTGTAGCTCCAGGTACTAACTCGATTGAAAACTCGACCTCTCTTTTAGGGGGCAATCCAGGCAGTTCATCAGGAAACACTTCAGGAAATTCCCTGACGACGGGTACATCTTCAATCTTCCTTTCCTTCTTCTCTTTGTCAGTGACTAAGGCTAGGATAGCAGTATGTCCTTTTCGAAGACACTTTTGAGCCTTCAAGTAAGAAATAACTCCCATCACGACACCAGTCTTATCTCCCTCCACGCACAGGACTTCATCATTTGGTAGGGGGATACGAATCATTTTGTCTTTACAGATAATTTCTGTAGAGTTTTTGGATAGCCAATCCATACCAACTACCACATCGAAGCTTCCCAAAGTAATGGGCATGAGGTCTATTGGTAGGATATGACCTGATAAATCTAGTGTACAGTTTTTCAGGATTTGTGATGCGGTCAAGGATTTACCATTTGCTACTTCTACAACATATGGCTCATCTAGGGGTACAGGGTTTACATTCAAGTGCTTATAGAAAGTATCAGATACGAAGCTTCTATCAGCTCCCGTGTCAAATAATACTATGGCATAAACCTTATTCACCAAAAATTTTCCCATAATAACGTTAGGGTCTTTGAGAGCCTCACCTTTGCCAATAACGAAAGCTCTGCCCTTGGCTGTATCTTTCTTTTCCCCAGTGCAGTCTTTAGCAATATGGCCCTTTTCTCCACATCTGAAACAAATAACTTCCTTCTTTCCACCATTCTGCTGATTACCATCCTTCTTTCCTTGGTCTTGAGTCTTGGTTCTACATTCAGGAGCAGTGTGCCCCCTCTTGTTGCATTTGTAGCAGATGATTGCGGTACACTTGCCATGATGACGCTTGCCACACCTCTGACATCTAGACGGAATGCCCTGATTGTCTTGGTGCTTTTTCTGATCTTGCTTCTTGCTTGTACCTTGACTCTCACTGTCTTTAGCATCTTCAAACTTTCTCTTCCCCAAGCTTTCAGCAGCAACACCCTTACCCTTGTTTCTTGGTGGTAACTTCCCCTGAGCCACAGCCTCATTAGTCAGCTTGTGAGCTATCCTAATGGCCTGTTGGATCGAAGTTGGGTTGGAGGAAGTGACCATAGATTGAATGACTGGCGACAGTCCACGGATATAGCCTTCAATTCTTCTGTGAGCAGGCTCCATCATATGAGGACACAAGTTGCGTACTCATGATTTTCGGTGGTATACTTTTCAATTTCAGATCCCACCATTTTGTGGTTCCAGCATTCGGTTTTCAAACCTTTGTACTTCTTCTCTTGGGCAGAATTCTTCCATCATCAGCTGTTTGAATTCCTCCCAATCCATAGCATTGGCTAGGGAGAGAGTAAGTCTTGAACTTCTGTCTTCCAGAACGAGAGTGCAGCTCCACTCAAGGCTCCGGATGCATACTTGGTCCTACTCTCATCGGGACATTCAGATATAGCGAAGATGGATTCACATTTCTCGAACCACCTTATGAGCCCAATGGCCCCTTCTGCACCAGTGAAGGTATCTGGTTTGCAGTCTAGGAACTTTTATATGAATAATGATGACCATTCTGAGCAGCCTGAGTGGCTAGGGCTGCAGCAACACCTTGATTGACCAAGGCTTGTATTTCTTCAGGAGTCATCCCTATTGGGTCAGTTCTTCTGGCGCGTCCTCTACCTCTGCCTCTGCCCGCTGGTGCGTCCATCTATCATGAAATTGTTTGATGAGAATTCACACTTTGACATATTCAATAGATGCATTTTATATCAAATATTCAAAGTATGGACAATTACTGTAGGACAGATGGGAATTTAAGAAAACTGGATTTTTCGATTAAATTCGGCAAGGCACGAGTACTAAGGAAACAAGTCTCGCTTTAGGTAAGGACAAGCGTAGCTTAGATTACCAAATGGAACATATCAAGGTAATTTGACCTATTTGCCTTAAAGAATTGTATATGACTGTAGTAACTTCACGTGTTACAATAGCGAAATCTTACGGCCAGAGTTTCTAAATCGTGAACGGATTTGACGAGAAGACATGCCGAATAATATGGAAAGAAGAAACCTTTATGAAAACGGGTAATTGGTTTCTAAAACTTTTCAGAATAATAAAATCATTAATGAGATTGTTTAGAATAACAGAGAGGTTAGGAGTGTAAACGTTCGGTTCGCAAACCAAAGCGAATACGTTGACTTATCAAAGTATTTGTGTCCACCACAACCTTAACGAGGACATGCGTACCTATAAGCGAATACTCATCTCGAGGGTTCCCAGGTGAGGTAATCAAGTTGTATGAAATACCTTGCCTATACAGAACACCTTAAGATACAGGTATCCCACTCTTCCAGCATTGCATGTTCTCGGTCATGTGACACGGACTTTGACGAGATTTGAAAACCATTTGATTTAGGCACGATGATAAGTGTAGATCCCACGTGTCGTTGAGAATAAGTTTAGGAATGAGTCAAAGAGTCAAAGTCTTGTTTAGGAAAACAACTATCTAAGTTTAAGCATATGACTTCTTAATCTTAGTCAATCTCTAACTAAGGCAATTTACTTTGTGCAACTATTGTGTGTGGCTATAGGCTAGATGCAATTCCTAACTCAGTATAACCAGTGGCTCTGATACCAATCTGTCACACCCTCAAATTCCGGGTCTGGAATCTATCACGGAGGGGTGAACAAACAGATCGAACACAGTAGTCACACATGAGATGCAGTTATCTATATGATAAGTTTTAGATAAACATTTTATTAAAATCAGAGCAGCGGAAATAAAAGATAGACTGTTTCTTGACAACATGTCTTAATCATAATTCAATTAATAATTCAATAGGTATCTTGAGCTCTTATATGATCCTACGTGCACGTCCATAAGCTCCTAGTAGATACCTGAGAATACATGTAAATCAAGTGTCAACACAGGATTGGTGAGTTCATAGGTAAGTAAAACATATTGATAAAACATCATTTATCATCAAATAGGATTTATAGAAAAAGTGTGAGTTTAATTTACTCACCGGTATATGAATAGCCTGTCGGAACCCTTTTTAATAAGGTGAACCCGCTATCCCACATACCTACTAAGTACAAGCCCACAAATCCTTCACATTGAATTTGTCCATGTCACTTAGTTTATTATCCTTTTATGTGTATATTATGTTTTCATAATAATTTCAAATCAGAGGGAGCAAATCCTCCTTTACATTTATCCTCATATGGGTTGTAAATGGTACTATAATGCAAACTATATAAAGTGCACATCTGCCTTCTCACTACAAAACCGTCATCCCGAATGACATCAAGATCTTTGTGCATCTGATATGGATCACATGTCCATACCTTTGTGGGGGTAAGTCACTCCCCGATAGTACTATCCAAAAGATCCCTGCTTATTTATAGTCCAGTTTACAGAGAAGGATTTTTCACAATAACCATATAATCATAAATGTGATCAAATTATTATTTAACATAATACACAAATATAATTTGTAATTTCAATTACAACATGTATTCCAGCCCCAAAATATTTAAATGATTAAAAAGGGAATAGTTATGAACTCACCTCAGTTCCTGTGTGGTGTTGACAACCTAGTAAATTCCTGTTAAGGAATTATATTCACATAAGTATATATATATACAAATCCATAACCTCAATAAGTTAGATCTTGAACCTGGTGTTCATTGGTCTAAGGTTTGGTTTTCTGGGATTTGTTATAATCATTAAATCATTTAATTATTTTTGTTAATAATTAATGATTTATATAAAATTTAATTAGTTTAATAATGATTTTGACATATCATTATATTCTAATTAAACTATAGACGTTATATAACATATAAGTTTATATTTAATTTTTGTAAGATTTTATAAATGTTTAAATTTATAAAATCTAATTTGTATTTATATTATCAAAATAAATCCCTAAATAATATAATATCCATTAATAATTTGATTGTTTTAATTTATATTTAAAAACCCATTTTTGTATGGATAACAATTTATAATACATGTAATAATTATAATACATGTAATATTATTTACATAAATAATTAGGGTTTTTAAATAATTGAATTTCTATAATTTTTTGATTTATCATTAATTAAAAATGATATGGTGTTCAATTAATGGATTAATACTTTAAATCATAATTTAAAGTCTATTTTTATAAAAAGTTATTTATAATATTTTAAATATTATTTTATAAATTTTATTTAGGTGTTTTTAAATAAATAATTTACAGAAAATTATTTAAAGTCTTTTAAAATAAAAGAAGTTCTTAAAAATTATTTTCATAATTTTTGGTAATTTTTATATATTTTTATAATGCTTAAAAGGCCTTTAAAAAATAAATGGGAGGGGCCGGGTTCGAACCCGCGACCTCCTCCCCATCGCCCCAACACCCGAACCAGTGAGCCAAGGCTCCATCGCAACAGAACACGAACCCATTAAATTTAAACACCATCCCGTATGTTACCCCCAAATCAGGAAACCTAGAACCAAATCGATCAAATTGAAGATCGAATGGCTATGATCATGCACAGATTCATGGGCTTTTGTTCCCCATGATAAATCGAACAGAATTATGCATTCAATTTACCTGTTTCGATGTTTAGTGGTAAGAACAGT